>QVRM01000562.1:420000-530000 GCA_003439945.1 Dermanyssus gallinae | reverse complement strand
CGGTGGTGGTGATGATGATAATGTTGGCGATAATTATGAAGGCTATCTACGTAATTAGCTAACTCTAGTTCAAGTGTTCGTCGTGTGGCGTTTTACGTTTTTACGCCGCTGCTTTCCGCGGCACATTCGTTCGGGCCGCTTGACTTTCGTCCGCTTCTTTCTTCTGTGTTTGGCCGCAAAAAAAAAAAACGGACGCCGCTCGAACGTTCGTTGTTTGTGTCAGCCTGGAAAGCTGGACGACGACGACGACGGTGACGACGACGACGACGACATAGTACACGCTACGCGTCATAGTTTCGTTCTGGCCTCACTGATGTTTGTGGCGGTTAGTGCAACGGCGTAGTGGGGACAACCGTGGTCGTGGTGGGCGCCGACGTACGCTGGCAACGATTGCTGAAACTGCACACAGGGGTACAGGCCAGACGTTGTTGTTGCTGTTGTTGTTGTTGTTGTTGCTGCTGCTGTTGCTGTTGTTGTTGTTGTTGCTGCTGTTGTTGTTGTTGTTGCAGTTGTTGTTGTTGTTGCTGTGGTTGTTGTTATGTTGCTTGTCGACCGACATTAGGGCATTAGACCGACTCAGTTTGTGGTGACATGTGGCGACAGAGGAAATGGCTCGGACTCATCCGAATCACTCAGTCGCCACGAAAGGCGCCTCGTCTACATATATATGTATATATATATATATATATACATAGAAAATATTGTGATGATGTATTAATAATTTAAAATACGTTTTCACACTAGCCGTATCTATCTATCTATATATATGCTACGGTTTCGATCGTTGATTATCGAACACTAGAAGTTTGCACCTCTGTGGTTCTCTGCGGCTTACTCGCACAACGAATGATAATTGCAGCTATATCAATGCCAGCATTAACATTGGCTGCACTAGAAACCGTGGTAGCAGCCAGCTAACAATAACAGCACTGGGGCCGGCCACTGTTAGATTTGTTTTCGTAAGAGGTGGGGTTGTGGAAAACGAAACAGCTGCAGCAGCCGAAGAAGAAGATGAGCGCTAATGTATTGCCTAAGAATAACCCAGTTTAAGCAGCAGCAGTAGCGGGGGTGGCCAACTGTTTTGTTCGAATTTTGCTTTTTCATACAGTGACTAATGCATATATTAAAATGTTACTCGTTGTGTTATATATATATATATATATATATATTCATATATATATATATATATATATATATATATATATTCATATATATATATATATATATATATTCATATATATATATTCATATATATATATATATATATATATATATATATATAATAACGATTGGCCTGTTTTTGGTAGTCATAGCACAGCATTGTCACGACGGCGACAGAACATTACTTATGCATTGTTGGCCGTAATTTATTCGCTTTATTTTCTTTTCATAGCTTCAATGAGTCCACATGCAGGCTCCGTATTTACCGAAATAGTTCCAATATGACGTTTTTACGCATGTTGGACTTTAGCTCGTTTGGGAGTGTTGAAGGGTGATCATTCATACTTGGCCGACTTAACGACATCGTTGGGTTTTAAGCAGCAACGAAAGATAAAGAAACCGAGAACTCTTGAAAAAAAAACGCATTTCTGGGTTAAGTGCAATATCGACTGCAAATATCCTATGTAACGGCCTTGCTTCGCCTGTCTGGCGAACGAGGAGCATATGGAAATACAAGTTCTTCCGAAAACAGACTTTTTATTTGAAACCACATACTATAAACAAAACGTCGCTGTGCTTGTAAACAGCTAGTAGTCGAGTCTCAGATTATTGTTGTGCGTGGCAAAGGTCGTGATTCAGTGCATATATATATATATATTTTTTGTTGTCTTTTAAAATTAAGGATGTGTCCTATTTGACGTACCCGCAAGCAGGTATGATAGCAATTGTAATCATATCAGCATCATAATCACCAAGCAATTGCTTATTATCTTTATATTTTCCTCACCGTTTGTACAATGGTCAGTCTTTTATAATTATTGATAAGAGTACATACAGATCAACAAATTAGCCACCCAACGACCAGTCTAACCTGTAGCGATAGAAGAGCGTCATTCGATATTCAGTCTATTTCCGACAGCTGTAGTAGCCAATGTTCCACAGCAGTTTGCTAACAATCCAAAACTATGCGTAAGACAAAATAGAAATATTACATTTAATGTAGATCAACTTAAAGGTCGATTTTGCTAAACTCGTGATTTGACTGACCGAATGTCATGAGATGTTGAGTTATGCATGCGGCTGTGTTTTTTTTGCGGGGGTGATGTGAAGCTTGTGCTCTTTTAAGGCAATGCCGCATAATTGCGAGCCTAAGAGAATGGGGAAGAATCCGGGTTTAGCGTATGGTTTATACGTAGTCCTATACGCCACTTGCTGTTGACGTTAGCTGGCGCCGGCAACGCAAATTCATCGTTCATTCCTGGAACCTCTCATAAACGAAACAAAAAAAAAACAACAGTAACTACGATGACGACAGAGGGGTAATAGGGGACGACAGATAATCCAGAATTGTTCCTATTGCAGACAGGCGTAGCCCAGATGAGGAGCACCAATCTGAATGCGGGCGCCGAAACAATTCGCTGTTTTTGCCAGGAACAGCTTGCGATGTCGTTAGTCGTTTAGTTGTTATGTTGTCTTTCGGTCGTTTTGTCCTGCCTGCAGCGATGCTAACCTGCCGTGTATGTATTGTTTGTTTGTGCGTTTTCGTGGCCTTTCGTGGTTCTTCTTCCTGTCTTCTAGGTGTAACGGGTCTCTCTCTGCTGACTGAATGCACGACACAGTCACATCGACCACGACAGCGGATGTCCTCGGCGAGCTTAAAGTATCCTTAAGTCCTACTTCTTGCTCTTGTTCGGACGCAGCAACGATAAGGGCAGCATCGACGCCGTGATTGTTGTCGTCGTCGCCGTCATTGCGGCTGCGGTTGTCTTTGTCGTCTGGTTTCGTCACCGAAAACGTCAAATAAGTGAGCCAGGGGTCTCGAAACTCGAAAGGTGACCGTCTCCTCCTCAACGTTTTGGTGAGCCTCACTCTGTGTGGTGTCTCGCTTGCGGTGAACCGGCACCGCACGAGACGATCACACTCGGATCACGCGACTCGGATTGCGGTAAGGAGCGCTGCGCCGGTGGGAGCGGCGTCAGCAGCAGCAGCAGCAGCAGCGACAGAAGCGTCAGAGGTGGTCAGAGCTGCGCCTAGCGAAGAGCGCCTACAGACAACGGCCAAGATGTCGTCGCCAATTGCAGGCAAACGGCGGATGGACACGGACGTCATCAAACTCATCGAGTCAAAACACGACGTCACAATTCTCGGCGGTCTCAACGAGTTTTCCGTGAAGTTCTTCGGTCCCAAGGGGACCCCATATGAAGGTATGTATGCATATATATATATATATATATATATTTATATGTGAGTGAGTGTGAGTACGTGTATGCTTATCAGTTTTGACTCACCGTTTTATCCAGTAGGATTGCTTTAATGTATAACATATGCTAAATATCGATCGTAGAGCTCCTTTGACATATATATATATATATATATATATATATATATATATATATATATATATATATATATATATATACACTCGTATAGATGTATTTACATAACAGGTTGCTGCTGTATCCCTTTAGGCGGCGTATGGAGGGTCCGAGTCGATTTGCCGGACAAATATCCGTTCAAGTCACCTTCAATTGGCTTCACAAACAAGATTTACCACCCCAACATTGATGAGGTGTCAGGGACAGTTTGCCTCGACGTCATTAATCAGGTATGGTTGGAGCACAACGGTTATTTAACGCACTCTGCCATTCTCTAGCAGTATGCTTTAATCGACTTTAAATATTGAAGATGAGATTAGCCATTGAAGATTCGATTAGCCATATAAGGTAATGTTCAACGAAAATGTTTGAGTCTACGTGCTGAAATACATTGGAACTGACAGTTCTTAATTTTGATACTTGCATAATATAATACGCATGGTGCAGTGGCCTCCCTGGCTCTTGACATACAAGGACACTTGTGTGCTGACAAGAACGTAGTCGTGTTACATGATTATCTTCAAAACGTACAGTGGTTGGGTAGCCTTTGAAAATTTTGTTTTGTCGGTGCTCTTGTATTATGGTCTATTGAGATTCTATGTCTTGTTTTAAGGAAATAAAATTACCTCTATTTAGACTTGTAAAACCAAAAAACGGTTGTTTTTTTATTCAGCACTTGTTTATGGTGTTCGGTTTCTGTGAATTTAACATCAATTAAGTAATTGTAGTTAATCGAGAAAACTCTGGCGATTAAAGATATCGGCACAATAAGTCGAGAGAAGCTAGCAGCGCCGAATGTTGGAGTTAGGAATAAAATATCTAAAAACAACGGTGGTAGTTAAGTAAAGTTGGCCTTAATTATCGTGATGTTCTAGGGGCATATATCCGTTTAAAGCAAAATATATAATAGTTTTTTAGTAACTGAACAGGTGGACGGATTGATCTAATAGAGTGTGATAAAATAAGTGTATATGCAGATATTGTTGTTAACGTACACATACCTGTTAGGTGATTTGTGGTGGATACCTAACTTTTAGCGGCGTGCAATCTCATTTTACTACAGGCATGGACTGCTCTGTACGATTTGTCGAATATCTTCGAGTCGTTCCTACCTCAACTGCTGACATACCCCAATCCCATCGATCCGCTCAATGGGGATGCGGCGGCCATGTATCTCCACAAACCCGACGAGTATAAGAAAAAGGTAAGTAGCTTGTTTATGAAACCTTACGTTGTCCTGCGTACGCACTGCCTTTGTTCGTTTATCGTTTATCGAGTTCTCTCTATCGGCATATTAATGAAAAAAAAACGACTGTTCATTCGCTATTGTAAAATTGGACTAGATATCTATTCCCAGCGAACTTATATTTTTAAAGTAACTTATATTATATCATCTCCACCTGGCTCCTACCCATGACTTTAGTAATAAGGCTCTAGCGAAAGTTCTAGATATTTTTCAGTTATTCTATTTTGTGGACGATTGCCGTGATTCCGGTGCAGTTCTGTCAT
The DNA here is from genome assembly GCA_003439945.1 of Dermanyssus gallinae. Classification (NCBI taxonomy): domain Eukaryota; kingdom Metazoa; phylum Arthropoda; class Arachnida; order Mesostigmata; family Dermanyssidae; genus Dermanyssus; species Dermanyssus gallinae. The sequence continues at coordinate 524,955 of QVRM01000562.1, read as the reverse complement.
CCACCGATGCATGTGCCACATGTATTGCATTTCTTGATACCCAGCGAACATGCTAGCGAATAGTGCATTTGCATTTGAGCGAAAACGAGGATCCTCTACAGTGTCTATTTGCAACGGCTACACAATTGTAATGGCTACATTTAGTAAAGAAATGCCTCCATTCTTGAGCCGTTTCTGAATTGTGACAGCCGTTTCTGATGCTCCTCCGTCAAAAATGAACTCTGTCGAATCCACTAGTTAATCTTCAATTGCTTTTTATTAATCCGAGAAAAATACAGTCAAAAGTGACCGACATTCAAACGCGACCTTGGACGTGGCCTTACAAATACCTATATATAGGATTTGCCATATGTTGCCTAGGGTTGGCGAGGGCCACTTGGATTTGACCAGAATTATATTTACTTTTTACTTTCAATTCGCTGGGATGTCTGTCTCTTGCGAAGCGGTGTTTCTACATGTACTCTTATGGATATTGTTGTCACAATGGTTAAATATATATATATACACGTGTGCATAAACGAATGTTTTGCTCGCGTAGCAAAGCTGTGACTTTCTGGCAAACGTTCAAGGAGTTATAGTGAACGAAGGGCTCATCGAAGACGAAGACGATTCCTTGTTGTATATATATTGCGAGATAGGAAAAAGAGAAATGTCAAGAGAGAAGGTAGAGAGAATTGGACCGCTTACACGATCGCGCAATCCTCACATATATATATATATATATATATATATATATATATGCGCCGTGCACACGCGTATGCACACACACATCTATCTATCTATCTGTCTATTTATCTACGCAGAGACAACGCTGCACACGTTACGTGCACATTACGTTAGAAAGTGGCCAACTTTCTTCTTCTCTTTCTCGTTTCTCCTTGGTCGCGCTCTGTTATCGAAGCGTGGAGCTGTTGTGTTGTCACTGTGCCAGCCGAACAGGCACCAGGTGCAGGGGCAGGGGAATAGGGGGACGAGGGCACGTGGAGAAGGGGGGCGGGGGGGTGGGCAAAAGTCCAGAATTGGACAAAAAGCGTCGGGACTACGTCGACGTTGCTGACATCGACGGCCGCGACGGCAACGGCGAAATCAAACCCAAAACCCAGAGACGCAGACCGGCAATGACGAAGGAGCAGGCAGGATTCATTGCGATTGTGTGGTGGTGTTGATGGTGGTCTGCTGCGACTGAGCGACTGCTGGCGAATACAAAATGAAATATTGTAGTCGTCGTAACAACAACAATGATGATGGTGGTGGTGGTGGTGGACATGACAGTGATGATGAAGATGATGACGCTGATGCTGATGATGCCGATGTGATGCTGTATGTTGTGGTTGAGAAGATGAAGAAGGCGAAGCTTTGATTGCGATAATGACACAACGACATCATCAGCAACACTAACACGAAAAATAGCAGCAACAACAACAACAACAGCAGCAGCAACGGAAATCCGCGAACCTAACAGATGGAAGCCATGGTGGCGGGTGCGAGGAGAAGACTGGAAAACGGCATCATAAATGACATCATGAACACTACTAGCGCCGCCGCTGCCGTCGCTGGTGCCTATGCCACCAGCAGCAGAAACAGCAGCATCACTTTCGTGAACGGTGGACAAAAGGCTGGTCATAGTGATAGCCTGCCTGCTCTACGACGGGCCCACTGCGACCGGCAGCAGACAGACGAAAAACAGATGGGCGAACGAAAGGGAAATTGTGGAGAAAGAAACGACACTGCTGCAACAGCGGCTGATAGCGGCCACGTCGAGGACGACAACAGACGACGGCGACAACAACAGACGAAGGCGACAACAACAACAACGACAACAACAACAACAACAGACGGCGACAGCAGCAACAACAGATGATGACGACGACGACGACGACAACAACAACAGACGACGGCGACAACAGCAACAACAAACGGCGGCGGTGACAACAGCAACAACAACAACGACAGACGATGACGATAACAACAAATGACGACAACAACAGCAGACGCCAAGCACGAGTCTTTCGTAGGCTAGCGTTGGCCGGCCCGTAACGCTAGATGGATGAACAATTGAATTGATGTATGCATGAATTAATAATATGGGGCTGCTGGACTGCGCTGCCTGCTGGTTGCCAAAATGCTCTCTCCCCTTCGCCGTCTTCGCTGTCGTCGTCACCTGCGTTCTCTGGTGTTGCCTGTTTGTCTATACCCCATATATGCTATATCTGCTATTGTAGCAGACAACCACCGCTGCCCAGTAGTTGGCTTGTTAACTCGTTGACGAAAACGAAGATAATGATCCTTGCAATTATGATGATGATGATGATGACGACGACGGTGGATGGCGTGTTGGCGTCTTGGACCACACTTCCGCACTGCGCTGTTGCCGCTGCCGATCAACGGCAATTGCTGCACACAACGATATAAATATATATATATATATATATATATATATAGTTTCAAAAAATGTATTGGTCTTGGCAGCTCGCAGTTTCTCTCGCCAATCTATGGAAGTTATGTTGGCTCATAGGCGTAGACGACGTAGACTAAGGACTTCTTCCGCGGCGCGTGTTAATCATAGCTAGCGACGTGTTGTCACCTATTTATTTTTATTACGACTCCAAGGATACGGACAATACCCGTTGTCTGCCGCTTCTAAGCGGCACGTTTACTAGAGGCGTTTATCGTAGTTTGATTTTCATCATTTCGTAATCGCGAAAATAGCATGACTGCGTATTTAGATAGTATTAGCGTTAATGGAATATATATAAGTTTATTTATTATATTTCTTGAGCACTTGCCTGACGATCGCCTATATATATATATATATATATATGTGTATCGAGGTATACATTTGTGATGTAAAAACATGTGCACAGGCCGCTCGGGGCCTAACTCAAGGCCTGATCCACCTAGCCAGGGTGCCTCTTACCGAAGCGGCATTCCCTCTCTGAACATCTAATGACAGACGTTGCTGTAAATATTCCCCCGCCCTCTTGTCTCCTGTAGCAAGCATCAATCTTTTTCCGACATCGTTGAGCAGTTTCTTCGTTAGCAGCCCAGGCCCCCCAACGTCTCAAACGATATATATATATATATATATATATATATATATTGCAGAGCTTGTTAAACCATATCTTTTTTTCAATGGGACATAATCTCGGAATATAAGTAAAATTACTTAAATCTATGTTACTGGCGTTATTGTCCGACATACTACGCCGTCTAGAAGATGCGATATGCTCGTTTAAAATAGGATCCGCAAAACATGAAGTTCTAATTTCAGCTTTCACGTTCAGTACCTCAAAAGCATAACCCTACGATCATTAACAGCGTTAACACATGCAAATGCGCATTTCATGACGATCATTTTGGTATTCATTATATGGCGATCCGGGCCATGCTTGGGGAGTAATTCAGGTTTTCCGGCTGGCATAATGCACGCATAAGTTACCTAAACTGGTTTATCTGTTGGAGTAGGTAATTTATGCATGCACTCAACCAAGCCCGCTGGAAAACTTCAATGCAATGTGTATGTAAGGGCTGTGAATCATAGGGTTGGAATGATTTTGAAATATTGAAGGTGAATGAATAATAATAATAATAATAATAATAATAATAGAATTTCAATTTTTGCAATTTCTCTTCTAAACGACCATGTTGCATTCTGGTCCTTTAGAAGAGGCAACATTTTCTCAACAGCACGGCGTGCTTAGTTTCTCTATGTGATGACTGGTTATTTCGCAAGCACACATTTAGTGCTCCTATGTCGGGTAACAACTTTAGTACCATAGAGTTTAGTAATTTCACTACTCTAAACAAGACTTCTACGAGACCATGTTCCACTGGAAGAAATTGATACAACGAGCTGTACAATTCCCTAAACCGATGTTGATTTTTTAAATATATATATATATATATAAAAGAAGACATTCACATCATGGCTTGTACATACTACCAAACTCTGGGTCAACAAAGGTTAGGTCACCTGGCATCTGCATATGCCTAATGATGTATGACTTCGATCACTGATTACATTTCCTATGCTGCCCTCATTCTTTCGTGTGTGGTATACAGGTACAGGAGTACGTGAAAAAGTATGCCAGCGAAGATTCTCAGCGAAGTCCATTCCCGTCGGAAGAAATCGATCCCGGGGCGGGAAATGAGTCCGAATCTGAGTCGTCCATGAGCGAATTTTCCGATGACGACACCGATGCCTCGTCATCTGACCAAATAACTAAGGACATGGAACTCTAAGTACGTAAGCAGGCCCGGTCGACTGACGCTTTCTGGACAAGTATTTTCACAATTAAGGGCATTTTGTATAAGATTGTTGTTGTTGTTGCTGTTGTGTCTTCGGCACTCTATTAGCAAGGAGACTGTTATTTTTATATCAGCTGTTTTACTATCCTACAGTGGTATTCACAATCCTACTAGCATAGATATATACAACTCTATTGCATATTAATGGGACGGACTTAGACGGCAGTTGTTCAACGGACACTCTATTTGCAATAAGTGTTTTCGATCCCGGCGCGACATATACTAAGTTCTCAAGCTATCCTTCATCAAACTTTGCAGATTTGAATTAGAGTCATTATACATGAAATAAATACATATATATGCAACTATAATTACCTTGCTTTTATATTTATAGCTATACTAATGGCACTATTTCTACGTTGCCTGTGCTGTGCTTCTTGCAATTCTCTCTTTCAGCCTGTCGTCTGCATGTCTTGCATTTGTTTGCCTGTTAGCCGCCAGCCAAGAGCGATAATTACACCGACATTAAGCCGCACCAGCAGCAACATCAACAACAGCGAATACATTTTAGTAATATCACTGACAGCTTAAGTCCAAAAACAGTATCGCGAGAAAACCACCATCACAACAACAACGACCATGACAACAACAGCAACACATGTATTATAAACCTATCGGCTTGGATGGAGGCTTTCTTCGTTAAAACATGATGATAGCAAAGTGATAAGGCATCACTACTACAACTATTATTAGCTAAGTACTACATAATGATGATATAGATACATTATTCATATGAGCATCAAGAGTATTGTCATTACCATAATTGAGCGAAAAAATCATTGAGCTATGATTACAAGTTGTTCGAGGATGATCATGTTCGTGATATGATACATATTAATGAATGCTTAAGCCGCTTAGTTAGTATCTTTTGCTGCGAATGCCATGGTTGCCAATGTACTTTCTCATACATACACACACACAAAACGTGAACCACACAAAAACTGGCAAAAAACGTGCATTCATGGCTCAGTTGTGAGCCATCATCTGTCGAGTAACGCTTACTCGTATAGCTGCTAGATAGGGAGCATGACGGAAACCAGCTGCACTGAGTCGCTCACTGACCGATTGGTAGTTCATTGACATTTTTTTTAATTTGAAGGACCATTCATTTATGAATTCATGTATGATGTATGAGCGGTGTTTGCCCGGGAAGGAAGGTCTTCGAATCTTCACAGCTCAGCGGGCCTCGTTTGCCAAAAAGTTCCAATGTCAACGTAACGACGACGAGGCGCGTGATCGCCAACTACACGCCATGCTATGTGCGTGGCGAACACGATGGCGTAGATAAAAGCGGAAGTGAGGTGTCCGGCAGCGGAATAGCTTCTAATTGTAAAAGCAGGCCGACAAGCCGTCTATCTGTTGCTTGAGTAGTTCTAAGACGAGCCTCGCCTTCGATCAATCCATTTCTGACTGGAACCGGCCGTAGTGAAGTGTTTCGGACTGCTGGTGAGGTCAGCCAGATGGAGGCGTGACGAAATAGCAGGTTGTCGTGCTGAACGTGAAGCACTGTGTATGCTAACACACGGGTTGAGTTCGCGATTTGCAACGCTCACACGCTTACACTTCTACGCCTTTGCCGGCCTGAATAACTGAATAGCGTCAGCAGTTTCGGAGCAGTGCGACGATTCCACTTATAAGGAACTACATTTTGTTATATCTCGTGCGAGGTAATTATGTCGTCGAATTTTTGTTTGTCTTTTTTCTTGACGTTTACTATTTCTCATAATTATTTCGAAGTAGTGAGAAGGATTTGACCAAAAATCGGAGAAGAAAAGCAATTCTATAATTTTTGTTCCTTTACAATCACTCGCCTTCATTCTGTCTGATCGTACAGCCGGCAGTGCGTAATGCGTACACCAGCGACGATACAAAACAAGTAGGTACAACAATTTATCATTTCTCAAGGGTGACCGGTGGGAGCGTAACCGATCAGGCGACAAGCGACAAAGACAAGGTGCAATTTTGACACAACTCTGTAATATGGATCTTGTTGGATACTTCGACTAGGATGAAGGATTGATGGAATTGTTGAGGCAGATCGAACAAGGTATATAGGAGTCAAATAAGAAAGTGGTCGCGTTTGAAAGCGTCTAGGAAATACGGCATTCCGCCATAACTACTGCAATATAGTGTCTCGGAGCATACAAATCGAATTGTTTTATGTATTTACTTCTTGTTTCGCTGTGTGACGTGGTGTTCTGCGATGTACAGCAGAGTGTCAGCCTCGATTCTGGGTAGGCTCTGATACGATCAGTGGGTGTGAAGACCAACGTTATCTGATTAAGCATCTAGCATTGTTAATGAGATCATTTCTTTCATCAGAAACATTTTATTTATTCACCATGCATGAATCGATCATCAGCGTGAAAGCGCGTTGCAAGAGAAGAGAGAGAGAGAGAGCTTACAGGCAACCATGCAAGCAAAAGAGAAGTCGCTTGTAAATATCATTGATTAGTTGCCACATGTACTATATATACGATGAATGTTTTTGGGAAAATACTACTTGTAGCAGTGTTATGGCTATGTCGAGAGTGACTTATTGGTCGTAGGAAACGACTCTGGGCCTTACATAAATATGTTGTTTGGATGCATCGTCAACATGTGCTACCCAACTGGTATTGCACGGCGAACTATGCTGATAAAAGCACGCTTCCAATGAGACAGAGTTGAAACAATTGTAATTCGACCGATCGGCATGCTTGTTATCTGTATATTATTAAGAATGGTAAAAAGAACAACGACGACAAACACCACCGGGGACAGTTGCTTGAGAATATGTTTTGCTTATTCATCGGGCATTATCAAATTTGTTCCAAAATTCGTCGCGGAAGGGCGCACTTAACTCGAGGACGGGCACGCGGTCGAACGATGCCGGCCTAGGGAGGTGGGTTCTTGAATTATCGGTGGCCCGGATGGGATTTATAGTAATACTAATTAAGCGATCACATTTCTTTCCCCCACTGTGATGGTATGGATCATCCAGAGTGGTCATCCAACGTTCGTTCAAAGCGCTATGGACGCCGCCGGGTAGAAAAAGTTCGTTCAGCTGGATGCCATAACTCAAAGGCAGGCCAGGCCGCCTCCTACCTAATGTGGAAACAGACGATTGACGTAAAATGTGTGTGACTATTATGGCACTTTGACGACGAGGTGTATGCGGGAACTAGTAGAGGGAGGCAATTGTATTGATCGTGACGAAGAAGCATACAGGAGAAAAAGGTGATGGCGATGAGAATGATTATGCTGATGAAACTGAATGCTAGTTTTGTTGTTTTGAGTAGTACGCAGGTCATGCATAACCGTCATATATAACCATCCTGGACAGAATATGAATATTGTCAACTATATATATATATATATATATATATATATATATATAGATGGCAGCGACCACGGTTATGGCAATTATGTGAAGATGATGTTGATGATAATGGGTTATTCCGTTGGTTGGTGACGACGCCGGCGACAATGAGAACTTAGAGCACTTGTAATGGCAGTAGCTTACCTAGTATTTGTTTAAGTTTGTGCCAGCGCAGACTGGGCCGCCTTCATCTTTCAAAACAGCTGAACCGCCAACCATCATGGCGATTATAGAACAACACGTTCTCGAGGCGAATCATAGATTGGAAAAGAAAAGTAAAGCAGCGAGAAGAGGGAGATAATGCTAGAAGAAGGGATTGGCAGAGAAAGACGACCATCATAGAAGACGTGTAGTCGCTTCTCGTGCATATATATATATATATATATATATATATATATATATATATATATATATATATATACATGTGTGTAGTACATCAGCGCTGTTTGTTAACAACTGTCAAGTGTACCATGAAGATATACGGGAGGAGCTGGCCGGATAACCTGGAACATGTGCTGAACATGCACTGTCTAAGCAACGATGCGGGCGGAAGGTACTGAGGTCGACAGAACACGAGCGATGCTGATGCGTCCTTCCTGTGCCGAGAAGTCTATAGAAGTCTATCTGCAAGTGAGTAGAGCGCGTTGAAGCTTCGCCAGGAAGTAGTCTCCTCCTGCCAGCCCGCTTTGCTTCGTGAACCGCTCTTTTGCTAGTTCTAACTAGTACTATCACTACAAAGCGCCGGAAACGGTTGGAAATCTTGCCGCTGGTGCGTGATGCGTTCTGGCGAGTGACATTTACTGCAAACACGAAGGTGTCAACGGGAACCTTAGATCAGTTCACCTCTGCATGCGAAGCACGTGCTTCTCATTTATACATTGTGTTATTACTCTACACACAAACATATATATATATATATAACATCGCGAACTTATTGTTAAGCCACGCGCCTTGAGCAGGCATCGTTACACTGCTTTCGTTAGGCATTGGACAAGATAAGGCGGTAGGCAAAAACAGCAAACAGAACATAAAGCGGAAAATAAGCTTCGCAAAAGTCCACAAGCAAAATTTGCTGCTGCTACTGTGTTTCGGTAGAGCGATGCTAAGAGCGTAGTTGGGTACGCTGCTAGGGGCGCGATTGGGTGATTATGTATTTACAAAATGGGCGCGAACACGAATGACACAGACAGAAGCTGGCTGTGTTGGGAAGGTGTCGTTGAATGGCTAATGGGGTCGCCTTTGACATCGCTGCTGTTAAGTTGTCGTCGCCAGTGGACGTGCCCGCAGTTGTTGTTTTTTGAGGTTCAAGATGACTCAATGAGGTTCAAGGCTCTAGGTAGACTGAAAATTCGATTGGTGGGCCAGTGTCAGTAATGACAGGCGACAGCATCGTTGTCGAATGCCGACCGATGATCATGCTGATGCTGCTGAACGGCTTCAATCGGCTGGCGCAGGTTGCTGAATTTCTGATCTGGTGTGTTCGTGATTCGGAGCGGGAAGTGGCTGGTTCTGGCATTCGGGTGGGCTGCTGTCATTCAGGGTGGATTAGAATCGGCACGACGGGCGAAAGCGCTACGAAATGTGTTAAACCTCGAAGTTCGACTGAAGCAATCGGCACCTACCGACCTTGTATGGATCAGCAAGGGCGTGGGTGATTTAAGCAAAACGAAATACGAGTTACGTGCGGGGACTGGGACAAGCAATCGGTAGCTTGTGGGCGGTTCATCCGGTAGGATGATCTGGGCGGAGAGGTCTGTCGCAGCTCATGCTGTGCCATTCTCAACGCGGTCAACATGTGAATGATATCGATATGTGAACGCTATGTGAATGATATCGTAAAACGTTTATCATCGCCACAATAACCACATCATCATCAACGGCAACAACAACAGCAACAAAACAATATGTACAGAATAAAAGCGACGCTTAGTTACTAAACTTTACTTTTAGCGTGTGTTTTAATTGACTTCGATATGTGCTTCTTTTGTGGTGTCAGAGACCATGTGTTTTGCTCATCGTTCCCTACATCACACTACTGTACTTTGGTGGCTTGCTTTCAGGAATCTAAAATTACGTTTGTGGCGTCAGGTAAATTATTTCTAATCTGGTGCAAGCAAGAAGGCTACGCAAAAAGGCTCGACAAACACAAACATTTAACAGAAAGTATACGGTCAGAGAAGTGTTGAAACTATAAAAAGATATTTCTTTGGTAACTATATGTTTAACTCAAACTGCATCATAGTCGACAAATAAACATGTCTATCCAAGGCTGATTTGGAACCTGAGGTGCACGCTAACAGCATCTCTAACAGGGTAGGAAGTTGGCAGGCTTGATGAAAGAGATCGCTGAAAGTTATATGCATAGTACAGAAAGCATTAAGTATTATATAATATTGTAGTTGAACGTATTCATTAAAGATTATATATTATTGTAGTTGAACGTACTGTAAATACAATTCACTTGCGAAATAATTATAGTAATGATAAACAAATTCACAAAACGAGTTTTAACCAATTTAACCTTATCATGAGCGAATTACTTTGGTTGTGGTAGATTGATTACTCTATTAAGAGTATTTATGAGCAGCTCTTCTGAAGAGAACGTCAGAGAATGGTTACTCATAGCTAGATTTCCAACATACTTAAGTGGATGTTTCAAAAGCTTATTCAATTGTTGCCAAGCTCCAATTTCAGATTTGAGGCCGCGACCTAAAGCGAACATTTGATAGTACCGCAATCTGAAAGCGTATCTACTACCGGCAGTTGACATGTTGACCCCAACATACGGTCCAAATATAATGACAGCAAACTCGAAGAAGTGGCATGTCCCATTAACCTACATAAACGTGGTGTTAGCATCGTTCATTTTCAGAGCCCACGGTTAGCCATTTGGATCACTAACTTGCTCGTTCCTGTCCATATTTGAGATTCGTGCGCATCTCTGTATGACAAGCCGTATACTTCCAGGATTAAAACTATTACGAGCTATTATTTATTGCGTGCACATTACGTGAGGGCATAGTTATCGCTGAAATGTCTCTGAAGCGTGCATCTGTCAGGCCATAGCGAACTCGCTTACTGATTTGTCTTCAAATGGCCCGTTAGGAGTTAAGCTTGCACTTCTCTGAAAAGTTAACGTACTAGCTCTGCCTGTCGTGGAGAAACTAATGTCGAAAAGTGTTTAACTCCCAACTGAAAAGCCGAGATATTGGCATTAGGCATAGGCACTGATAAAAACGTATTCTGTTGCTTCTAACAAGTGCTAATTTTTCATTACAGTACAGATATACCAGCCCAATTTATCTACGTCAATATGCACGCTATGCATGTATACACTCGCAAGCTACATTCTGGCTAAACAAAAATAAAACATCGATAAACTCGTTTGTTGAAATATGAAACAACATAAGTGGTGAGTCAGCAGTTCAGCAATAAAGGCATTTTGCTGGTTTAAATCGAGTTTAGTGCTGCCCGCCCGACCCGTGTGTCGAACTTCGGCGCCCGAGAGGAGAAGTCTTGCGCCCTGCATCTGCCTAACAGCCTGCCCGTTTCAAAGCAAACCCGTTTCAGCTTGCTCCGCTTTCGCGCTCCCCCAGCTGACGGGATCGCAGGAGAAGGGAGGGAGGGCCCTTCGCCGCTCTCCGGTTCCTGTTTCGAACATTATGTGCCTGTGTGTAGGTAGGTGCGCGAACATACACTCGACGGCCCCGGGAGCCGCCGCCGCAATGGTCCTGGCCGACACAGACCGAAGAAAGAGAAGTGAGAGAGAAACGAGAGACATAGAGAAACTGCAGAAGTAAGCCCATCCAGGAAGTACGAGTGTGCCGCCATTATCCTAGGTTTCGTTATGCCAACTTCGCGATCGCCGATCCTCGGTGTTGTTTTTCTTTTGAGGTGCTTGTGAGCACAGCTCGACCTCATCTCGAATGCGCCGTCGTGTCATCGGCCAGTGTCTGTCTTTCCCATGCAGAGCCTCGAATGTGAGAGCTCGAACGGCGTTGCCTGTCACGACATCAGAGGGCTCCCGGCGCCCCGCGCATCCGCTGGGCTCACCGCCCGCTCACGGGCCTCACAAGCCGATTGCCGCGGTGAGAGCCAGGAGATAGAGGACGGTAACGCGAGGTACAACGGCAGGCTCGGCGACGAGTCTAAGCATCACAACCAACCAGTGCGTATGGAACTGCGCAGTGTTGTAACACAGCGCAGCACCGTGTGCGAGTGTGAAGGCAGCGACGTTCTCAGTGCTGCTAGCTCGAGTTCGAACGTTACCACCACGAATTCGAGGTGTCACAGCGCAAGCTGTACTGCTATCGATAGCTGTTGTCCTCGTCAAAGCGATCCTAATACTACTATTCATCCTATCGATAAAGAGATCAGCAATGGTAGTAGTAGCAGCGAATTCGGGTGTCGGGTGCGATTGCAGGCCGGCGAACGGCATCGTACGAGCATTGTTGGTAGTCAGAGAATAGCAGCCAGAACCGCAGAGATGTGTCGACCTCACAAGACGCGCTCGAGCGCCGTTTGTTCATCGTTTGGCATCGAGCAGTTCGAGAAGCATCTGGCCGCCACCATTGCGCGCTGGTTTAAGGACGACCGTTTGACAGCGGCGACCTCGCGGTACCGCCGACGAGAATCGGCACGGCGACGCAGGTGCCAGGAGCAGATGATGATGATGACGACGACGACGACAGCGATAGCAACAACAACAACAACAACAGCAGCAACTGCAGAAGCAACAACAACAACAACAACAAGGCCAGAAGCTGTCGCAACAACAACAACAACAACAACAACAACAAGGCCAGAAGCTGTCGCAACAGCAACAACAACAACAACAACAGGAGCAGCAGCAGCAACAATAACACCAACGGCAGCAACAAGAACAACAACAAAAGCAACGTCATGGACATGCTGCTACTGTAACTTTTCGACGGCGAGTCGCCGTGAGCGTCGTTTCCACTTCCGAGTTCACAAGCGATCTGGCGATTCGTCATGTGTCGACTGCGGAGCCCACTTCAGTGGGCTGAGAAGCTTGCGCGAGCATCGCGCGTTCGTCAATCTTCAGGCCAAGCATGAGCAAGTCGGCGGGGGGCCACGCTGCAGCCGCCGGGTCGGCGCGACGCACCGTATCGCACCCCGAGGTGCAGCAGCGGGAATGGACACAACAACAACAACAACAACAACAGGAACAACAGCAACAACAACAGGAACAACAGCAACAACAATCATCACAGCCGCACCAGTTTCAGCGCCAGCACTCCTCCAACAACCTCACCATCAGCACGGCGTTTGCCACAATGGCCAGCGGCGACGTTCGTTTCATGTTTGGCGAGGTCGCTGAAAGTGGTCAGCCAGCCATTACATGAAGAAGGCTATCTCCGCGACTCGAGCTAGAAACGTCTCTAGTCTTCATGCATGTACACACCACACCACCCATCTTCACACATATAAACTTTTCGGACTGACCCTCAGCCAAGATTTAACGTCCACGGAACTGCTTTCCGCATTGCCTCATAGACGGACCCCCCTAAATTCAAATGCGCAACGGTGGGGCTCGAACCCGTGCACCGATGTGTCTCCTCCGGTCGCGAGGCGCAGGCAAATGCACCACGCCACCGATCTCGACAACTTCTCGACCCACCTTCACACAGAGAGACACACAAACACATACATATTCACAAACACCCGCTCATACAGTTTACCCCTCCCCCACCTATGGCAGTCGCTCGAGATTGACGACGATTTTAACGAACTGCCATATACATCGTAGGTAGGCGACGACACATCGATAGGAACTACTTGTATAAGCCAAAGGACCTAGAGACAATTAACTGAACAAAAGAAAACTCGTTACCGTTAAGCCTCCATATATGTTGGAGGTTGTGGCGGCTTGGCTTTTCCACAGACAGAAAGGATGCCGTCGAGCAGCTACTCTTAAGTAACGCCCATAACAATACGCTACTAACAACAATTAATCCCAGTTTGCCGCTACGTCGGCTACGTCGATTTGGTGAGACTTGGTCATGTTAAGCATTTCGGGGCGGCAACAGCAGCAACAGCAACACCATCATCGTCGTCTCCTTCTAGTCTGCGATTGTGTATATGTTTCTAGTCTGCGATATATGTATATCCATCCTAGAATCCAGGAATACTGATCTCACCTCTGTTAGATTGTGGGGTGACCGGACTATCCAGGCGGCGGTTACTGTGGCCGGACAGGCAGGCCGTCGAGCGTGCGGTTCTATGACATGAATTGCTTCGCCCAGCCCGAGCCCGGATAGACCTAGATCTTCTTCGTTTCTAGAGCATATGCTCTTAGTGACAGCAGAACCTGCAGCAGCAGCAGCCGCAGCAGCAGTTGCTACAGCAATGTGTGTTAGTCGTGTGTAATTGCACCAGTTGTTGTAGCATTTAGTTCTACCACCAGAAATTACGATTAGTTATGTGCTCGCTGTAACTGTGAACGCGCCGCAATTGTTACACGCCCACATGTGGGTAGGAGAGTTTGCGACGGGAGTCTCGAGTTGACTCCATCTGGTTAGCTTACACTGAGCTGTTGGTCATCATCAGCCCCCCCCCCCTTGCTGTAAGCACATACAAGTCGTTAGGCAGTGCGTGCCGCAAAGTCCACATGTTAAAGCACAGAATCTAGATGAGGTATTTACGACACGCGGACTGTTAGCGTGCTGAGCCTAGGAATCGTTACCGCTACACGCAGTAATAGTAGTAGTAGTAGTTGTTGTAATAGTAGTATTAGTTGTTGTAATAGTGTAGTAGTAGTAGCTATATCTAAATGTATGTATCAAGTACGCCGGCGGATTAATGGAACAATTAATTGAGAATTAATTGCTCAGAGTCGGTTTCCGCCCAGGCCATGTGAACTGGTCGAGTATCTCTTGATCTTCTGATTGCGAAGATAGAGAGAAAGGCCTATCTACCTAAAGACGACGACGAAACCCTTTGACAGCATATATATATATATATATATATATATATATGTTCATCGGTGTTTACGAAGTTGCATTTAGCTGGTTTGTTTAGCATTGATGTACTACATCAATGACAATCGACGTGTTATTGGCATTGTTTTGGACGCTTCGCGGTCTAGTCTGGAGGCTATACCGGTCGGAGCCGGAGGTTAGTTATTGTTGTTGGACGTGAGGGTCACCGACGGACAGATACATTTCTCTACGGCTTGATTTTGTCCGCTAGACTGTCGAACGTGTCGACGCAACGCCTAACAAGCTCACCCACACCCAGAGTAACAAAGAGCATCCAATTCCCAATTACAGTAGTCATAGTTAAATCATAGTTACGGCGTCCGGCTGAAGTAAAAACTGACCAGCAGGACGAATAGGATTAGCCCGAGGTGTGGGGCCTGCCAAACCACCCAACCCCTTTGGTACCAGGCGTGCGCTGTAAGCTTAGTAATCGACTCTAAAGAAATTCGCCTAGCGAAATTTATAGTAGTAATTACATTAAACAACGTTAGATGTTATGCAATTACCACTTACGCCGGTAATGTGTGATACCACCCGAAGGGGTGATAAAATGACGGAACGAGAGGGAGAAAGATAGAAATAGGGATAGAGACTGTCAGACAGTGTTAGAAATGTTCGCTGAGAATACCGGGATAAAGATTCCCGGGATCGCTGATGTTAGGATAAACGCATGCCATACTACGAATTGAAGGACCTGTATTAACAAAAAGTCCTTTGGCTAAATGTTGTGGGTCTAAGACGTATGTGAAATGCGTGAAGACCAGATTACCGATCTCATATATATATATATATATATATATATATATATATATGTAATCGCTCGCATAATCCTGTTATGTGATACGAGAACGATCTTGCAATTTGATAAATCCATGCGGTTCGTGCTTGTATACACAAATACATGACCTTGTCTGTACACACCTCGTTACAACTAACCAAATGTGATAATGAACATTTGATCTTACTTCACGCTATTCTGTTTAGCGACGATGTTCTGCAACTGGTCAGCATACCGAAAAACATATAGTTTACTCGTATACATATTCACGATTCGATTGTTGACAGCGCTAATCGGTAAATGCCCGTTGCTGTTGTGTTGAATACAGGGCAAGTTAGGCGTGAGTGGAAACAACGTTGTTCGCGTGGAATGTTTAAAATAAGCTTTATATCGATATTTGTAAACGTAAACTTACTTAACATTTGTTGCCTATATATCGCTCTGTGTATGTCTCAATTCTCAAAGCTCTAATTTATGGCTGTTCATAAAATTACATGTTCTGATTTGAAGGCAATGTATATATTTTCTCCCAATATATATATATATATATATATATATATATATATATATATATATATATATATATATATATATATATATATATTATATATATATATCATCTTTGACTTTATAAAATGTATATATATATATATATATATATATATATATACATATATATATATATATATATATCAGGGGTTTTCAGAAAGAAAGGTACGAATAGGATTCCCTCCTCCCAGAATTCCTACGCCTGTGGCAAGGGCCAGTCTTCACTGTGGCCTTTAGTTCGTCGTCCGAGCTGAGGCGCCTTCCTCTGAGATGTTTTTTAGCGGACATCCACAACACATTGACCAGCCATTCTTTCTCTAGCATCACCCCGAGTCATTCATACGGTTCACTGCTGAACACTAACATGTCGTCTTGTTACATAACAACCCCTTCCAGTCCAGCGAGGTCTCTCGACTCTTCATCGAAAGCCACCTAGTGATAAACGGACAGCGCGACTAGTTAGAAAACCATTTTTCGCCGTGTAGCTCTACCAGCAAATCTAGGTGATGCAGCGGAAGCACGTCGGTTAATATGACCTAATTGACTAGGCACGAATTGACACGCACCCATCTCAGGCTATTCCATTTACCGCCACGATCATTCCCGACATCCATTCCGACGTCGGAGCCGGTTCTACAGGTGTTAGAAGAGTCGCCCTAAGTTGTGTTGTGTGTGTACACTATTCTGCTTCGCTCAAATTGTATGTTTAAACCTTTTTAATAGTCCCAGGCTCGAAATTCCCCCATTCTCTTTGCACGAGCACCTCGTCTACCGCAAGCTGGATCATATCACACAAACAGCCTTATTCCTAAAATTACTAACGCGTCTCGATCTAATACAGGTCAGCCCGTTGCTACAACAAAACATCTCGCATTGTGCTACCACCCCCGCCTTCTAGGCCAATGCTGCAAGTGGCGGTCACAAATGTTTCCGTTTTCTGACTCCCATAACACTTTGACACTATTCCTGCGAATCGAATTATCGTTAGTCTTTCTCGTAGACTCTGCCGCCCCTGCATCTACTTAAAAGGCAACTTCCCATCATGGTGAGGGGGTACAAGGTAACAAGGTAAGGAGATTCCGATTTACTGTTACTTTATTCGTCAGCGCCGGACAATTATAAACCAATAAGTAAATCCTAATGCGTTTATTTCTAACTTGATCAACGTCATCGGGCCTCCTGCATTACAGTGTTCAACTCCATCGCTGGCGTCTCGCGTGTCTTGCTCGGCACGCCCTTGTTTAGAATTCGCAATCATGTTGGCATTTTTCTTGGTCCTTGGATTTCTGCCGTCGCTCAGCCCGCTACTGTGAACCTTGTTGGTCTAAACGCCCAGCCAGTCACCGGCTTCTTCTACGCTCCGTCTCACCCACTGGCGTACCGCAATTGCCTACTCTATCAGAATGTTGTGATCTCAATCTATTTGCGCACTTGGTGCATTGGCGTACATATTCAGCTTTCCGTACAATATCGTATGCCGTCTGTAACGGTCACTATCAGAAGTGTAACACTAACGAGTTTTGGTTAAGTAAACCGTTTTGGTTACCCCCTTTCATCGGAATAGGGCTGACCGCCGCTTTTACGCATTTCTCATTTATACTCCTTACGTCGGGCCTTGTTTCATGCCGATGTTCTCTTTTCTCCTATGGGGGTGGTCTTTGCCAGTCGCCTGTGCCGATGATCTAACATCTGTCAGGGCCTAAACTGGGTTACTAGGAGGAAGACACGGATATTGACCACCACGGCTGAGGTTTTATTCCATCCGACACCTTTGCTACTTCGGTACAGCACCGCCTCTCTCAGCACACTTCTTCGACCGCGACTCAACACTAACTGTCTTCACTCTCTATAGTGTCGTCCGTTATGTCGACTCCAGAGATTCAAACCCCCGCTGTCGCTGCTGCCGTAGCGCTTTCTCCGCTAAGTGCGCCGCTACCAGCAACTGTCGCTAAGGTCTCTCTCTCAACCTACATAGCCGCTTATAACAAATATATCATTCTACACTCTTACATTCGGCCATTCTGCTATAGTCGCTGCCCTCAGCGACGATAACCTATCATCAAGAGTACACATAATTGATTCATGCAAATTTTTAAATGTCGCCTGCATCGATCGTATTATCATCTTCTTCGACGTCGTTTTTTTTTCGTTTTGAGTTGCATTTCCAGCAGGGTAACGCAGTCCCGGGAATCCTCCTCTCTTTATGCAACAGCGCAACAATTCGTTTCCGCATGTATTTGCGCTCGTTCTGGATGACGATGTCTCTTTCATTGCTCCCCTCGCGCAATGCAAGTAGTTCGGTAGCTGTTCGAATGTGGTTCGGCACGCCGACAGATCGCTCGAGTGTAGCAAAATGCTTTCGAAGTCGCTTGTTCACTTCTTTGCCGCGCTCGCATTCGGCCTTCTCTCGTTTAATATGGTCTTTCGGCAAGGCCATTTCGGTCTCGGCCACGACAGCCTTTAGCTGGTGGGACTCGCCGAGCACAAGGAACATCTCGTTCTTAAGGCGCGAATTGTAGTCGTCAATGGTTTTCTTGAAGCGACTGCGTAGTTTGTCGATCTGCGCCTCATACGCCGACTCCATCTCCTCAATGGCCTCCTTATGTTGAGATCGGGCCTCCTGAGCTTGATCTTCATAGAAATGGCGAATTTTGTCGATTTCCTTCTCGACCTGTGTCGCAGTCTGCTGGGCCGTCTCAGCACAACTACGCTCTCTCTCTGTGCTTCTTCTTTGGCGGTGGTCACCTCTTTGGTCAGCCGCAGCAATCGCGCCTGCAAATGATCAACCTCACACGGCGACCCAGTCTCATCTTTCACCACAACAGCGGATGATCCACTGCTGGTAGCCTGTACTCGAACGAAGTTAACACTACGAGGACGCAGCTTCACTTCATGTTGTCGACCGCTGTCCACTTGACTCACATCGGCGGTAGTACAATTTCTCGCATAGTGGCCGCGTTGGTTGCATCGGAAGCAGCGTACCAGAGCATCCCGATCTGCTCTGCCACTCTCACGACCAGCGATCACGGTTTGGCCACCACTCAGTGGGCCCTGTCGCTGTTGTTGTCGTCCTTGCTGAGGCTGCTGCTGCCGTTCGCCACCCCCGGCGGTGCTCCCGCGCAATTCGATGTTAAACTGCCTCGGCGCTCTTATCTGTTGTTGTACTAAAGTCGAGCACCTGTCTCTGCGGTGTCCTGCCTGTCGGCATTGATAACAGAAAGGTTCAGGCCTGGCACCTCCACCTGCGGCACCGCCCACTCTAGCCGCGCCGCCGACGGTCATAGTGCGACGCCGAGTCTGCAAGTCCATCGCGTCTTCTATGTCATGAATCAATGCAGACACGCTGCTATGCTGACGAGCAGCAATACCCTGTATTACAACCTCGAACTCTGGACGCAGTCCGGCCAACACCCTAGCCTTGATTTCACCGGTCGATAGTGATAGTTTTAACGCCAGTGCTTCAACTCTGCGTGCGAAGCAACCCAACGACTCACGTCGTTGCTGCGTACACGAGGCCAGTTGGTCTATCAGGCGGTTTCTATCCAACTCACGAGTAAACGCGGCTAAAAACGCTTCCTTCCACACTTCGTATGACTCGCAGCCATGTCCATGCGTTGAGTGCCAAATACGTGCTTCACCGACAAGCTTGTTCATAATCACCCGACGGGTCTCGCTCCATGACCATCCGCCGGTCTCCTTCGCGATCTCAAAAAGCCGGATCCATTCCTCCGCTGAGATGCCATCGCTTTGCGGGAACGTCTCCACTTGGCCACTGACGTCGCTGGCCGTCTCGATCCGCATTGCCACGCTCGGTTCGGTCCCTTTCTTTGTCGTCAACTGGGTCACCATAGCCTGCGTAGCATCTGCCATCGCCTTCATCGAACTCATCATTTCGGCCAGCATCTCCATAGTTATCGGCGTCCCGCCGGCGTTAGTAGCCATCTCTGTACCGGCACTGGTCTTGCTCGATAACTTTAACTTCTTGCTGCCACTGCAACACTGCGTGCGCGCTCGCCTCTTCCACAACACGCGTCGACTAGTCCACGAACACCCGGTCGATCTTCATTCGCGACGACTCAACCTCTCCGCAGCAGCAACAACTTAAACAGCGACTCTGCCTGCAGCGCCACACTCAGTCCTGTTAAGCACTATTCCACCTTGCTGCTCTTCGCCGTAAACTCGACACCTTCGTTGTGCCTCTCTGTCAATCCGGTCCGTGTTGCCTCCTTGAAAATCCCACTTCTGAACTGTCAGGGCCTAAACTGGGTTACTAGGAGGAAGACACTATAGTGTCGTCCGTTATGTCGACTCCAGAGATTCAAACCCCCGCTGTCGCTGCTGCCGTAGCGCTTTCTCCGCTAAGTGCGCCGCTACCAGCAACTGTCGCTAAGGTCTCTCTCTCAACCTACATAGCCGCTTATAACAAATATATCATTCTACACTCTTACACATCTAAAACTGGCTGTCTCTCTTGATGGTACGGGATGGAACTTTTTGTCCGTCTTTTTTGTAAATCGCATTTGCTGAAAACTTGAGGTATTCGTCCCATTCCCGTGGGATATACTTACGCGCTCAGGAAACTTACTCATGAGAAAACAACTCTTGACGAATTGGTAACCGGTGGCGCCCTTGCAAGGGCGATATGATGTTACCACTGGAACGAAGGCTTCCACTTATTAATACTATTTATATTTTTCCGTTTTCTCGTAATGGTTAAATATTTTTATCAAAGCCAGACGGTAACTGTACAGATTGAACTCTCTATAAATGCATCAGTTCCTCCTCTTCCCTTCGGGAGCGTGTCAAGAATCAATTTTGCGTTGCCTCGTTGAACTTCCAAGGCGATGCGCTGTCTTAGGCACGCTGTGGATGTCGAGCCCGGTGGCGTGGTGGAGAAATGGATCGTTTGTTCCCGTTCGAATAATAATAATAATAATAATAATAGTAATAATAATAATAATAATAATAATAATAATTATTATTATTTATTACATGTTAAATAATGTTACAATTGTGAGGTCTAAACGTATTATTGCAAATTCTTTAAATAATTATTTCACTCCATGGCGCCTAAAATAGATGCCGCGTTTTCTCTGCAAACGGCCAAAAACAACGCTTGCCTCAAGAATTGACCCTTTCTTCGGTCGCTTGTGACCTCCTGAATTCGCTTACTCAAATCTTTGAGAAATGCTTCGGTTCCCTTGCTGATTGGTCCTAGCGTCTCCATGGTAATAGGCACGAAAGTATATCTTGTTTCCAGTCCAGTGTATTTAACGCGTTTTCTGGCTTCCGCATGCTTTGCCACCCACCCCGGCTCAACTGAGCTGTGGTGTAGTAATAGGAAGCCGCGGTGGTGGACGAAACCGTTGCATCCCAAGCAAGGGACTTCCCATGAGACCATAATGCAATGTTCACCCCATCAGGTCTTTCTTCGCCAGCGGACACTAAACCTCTCGGTTCAAGTGTAGATGGTATACCGGCTTTCCTAAGAGACCTTATAATCACCTTGTTTAGTTCTGTCAGCATGTCTGGAGGATCTACCGGCGCTCTTCGGGCAACTCAATTGGTGTAGGCCACTAGAATCTACCATCTCTCCACACAGTTTGCACTGAAACGGCTCGCAGACGGGGGCGCCGATTCTAAGTGCTGACATCATGCGGAAATGGTTGGGATCCAGCATGGTGCCGAGCTGAGGTGAGGGTAAGGCTTTAAGCCAACCCCCACTGAAGTTATCTTGTGCCGCTAAGAATTCGGCGCGGTCTCTCCGGGAAATTTATTATTATTATTATTATTATTATTATTATTATTATTATTATTATTATTATTATTATTATTATTATTATTATTATTATTATTAATTATAAATCAATGCAGGATGGACGAATTTATTTATTATTCGCTTGGCATGTGTACCTAAACATGTCACCCTTTTGTGTCAGAGGCGGTTAGAGCGGCAACATACGTGGACAAAACTAGGAATGACCGCGAGTTCGGTGATCCATATCTCAATAAGGACCAACCGCAGGTTATCCGCAAGGCGACAATCTCAGTCCATTGCTATTCATAACGTTATTCAGCGATCTGCCACGCATCATGAAAGAGCGGCACTCAACAGTTATGATCCTGCTCTACGCAGATGATCTGGTAATATTCAGCAGAATTCGTACTGACCTGCAGGCTGCGCTTTGCACACTTGACGAATATTACTCGCAGAAATTTCTCGTAGTAAGCGTGTCACGAACATTTCTCGTAGTAAACGTGTCAAAAACCAAGGCTGTAAAGTTTTGGCGTGGCGGGCAAAGAAGCCCGCGCAGATAAACTGCGATTTCACGGTGAGCAAGTGCAGTTCGTAGAAATCTTTTGCTATCTCGGGGTAATTTTCTCGTCTCGAGGTACAACCTTTTCACAACATGTAACTGAGCGTTGTAGAAAAGCGCTTATCGCGGCAGCTGAATCAGAAACCCAACACGTTCGGACGGCCATGGCATTATTCACGCTCAAAGTGGCATCCGTAGCTGCTTACGGTAAATGACATAGAAACATCTTAGCATTTCACATTTATGGCAGTTGGATAGGGTGAAGCCGGCTTTCTTAAAGCGAGTACTTGGCCTTCCGTCGAATTCGCGCAACAGATTAGTATATATACTTGCGCGCTCAATATCATTTATTGACGAACTTGTAGACCGCTTTAATTTACCGCAGACCGTCGCTCTCTTCGATTTAATGCCAAAGTAATACCGAGCCTGGGGGGGGGTGGGAAGGAATCCGGGTTTAGTGGGTTTGCGAGTCTCACACTAGTCACGCAGGCTGCTAGTGGCGCATGTGCATCATGCATTCCCGAAACCTCCCAGAAAAAAAAAACAAAAAAAAAGTCGCTCTGGAAACGTTTCGTCATGAATATTCTAAAAAAAAATTCTAATTCCCAGAGGATTTTATTTATCTCCAGCTATGACTAACCAGGCCTGGAAGGACCCTCTCCGGCCATATCGTCACCTCGCTCACGGATTTCCTCATCTACTATGCCGGTCTGCTGGGTTTCATAAACCCAAAGAGGACTGCAAATGCCGTCGTTGTGGCGGTCTATGTCTCCTGTAACACCTTCCTTATTGTACGGAATCCGTGTCGCTTTCTTAGCTTCAGCGATAATTCTCATAAACCATTTTTACCATGTTTGCACATACATATTATGTTTGTATTTACAAACCCAAACTGGGTGCACATTAAATAAATGAAATAAGGACCAACACGCCATACTGCTCAGCTAAAGAAAGAAGTATTTAATTTAATTTACTTGCATTCACAGTTCCATTGAACCAATCTAAGTGGCGACATCTTGCCTTGAGTATGTTGCGCTTGTTTTACAACTGGCGCCTCGATTGCTACTGTGCAACCCGAACAACGAGTATCCAGAAGCTTGTCGCTTTTGCTCATCTCCAGACCTTGGTTACGTGAGAGCGTGCAAAGTGCATCGCGCAGGGAGGCCTCAATAGAGTGCGGCATAGAGATTTTTCCAAAGGGAATGGTTTCAGCGGCTTCACTCGATTCACTATCCATCTCTCCTGCGTAACCGTAGAACGCAGAGAAGGAATTCAAATGCATTGGTTAATGCTGTTTGGACCGCTATTTGGGACAGATACAAGGAAATATATTATCTGCAAGATCTTGTATAAGCTCTGCGACTGAAGGCAATACTCTCTCGCCTTTTTTTGAGATACTTTGTCCCTGGGCCAACTTCTTGAGTTTTTATTGCGGCGTTATTTACTTAAAATAAATTGCCTTCAAATACGACCAACTGCGCTTCGAAAAGTGATCAGACGATTGAACGTTTGAATGTCACGGGCGCAAAGTTGTAAGGCTGGATTGTCAAGATTCCTCTTAATAACGTTGCGAGAGACCCGCTTCAACATATCTATGCGGCTCAATTGAGCGGGGCAAGAACCCCACAAGCCTCATGTTCGCGTCTATATAGGCAACACTTGGCCTGAGCTGTGCATTGGGTCGCAATATAATACAGTCCCATGCAGATTTAGACCCAAGCGGATTTCTAATAGGACATTAATACCAATGAGTATTAATATTATGTGTTCAGTCACACAACGTTGCTCATCGGATTTTTGGTTTTAAGTCGAGTTACTTCAGGCACTCCTGATAAGTCAACTGCAGCTCGGATGGTAGCTTCTGCAATAAACGAATGCACACTGCGTATTTTGCACTTCACAGACGAGAACGTTACACTTATCCTGGCAGATACTTTAACATCCGCTAACTCTTACCGTGACAGCGGGTGCTCCTATCCTTTTCGGCATCAGCAACAATAACGAGCTCTCCAGAATACCTGAGGTTTCTCAATTTTTCTTTTTACATGTCCCACAATATAGTCACATACCTTGTTTAAACTAATCTGTAACTCGTCACCGCTTGTAGAAAATACCACTGCCTCTTGCCAAGTCACAACTACCTTCGGTGCCCGCGATCTCCCTGGGCGGAGTACTGTAGTAAATCCTGTATCATCAGGCTTACTTAGCCTTCTCATCACACTGTATATACTTCATATTCTGCTTCATCGCGCTTCGCGTCCGCGCCTGGTCCGGGACGGTGCTCATGCGATCTTTCATTTACACGTCTTCGACGGAACTCGATGCGGCGCGCTTTTCTCGTCCCCTACTCGCGCGATCATTATACATGCATATACACTGCGCGATTCTCCGCCTCCATGACCCGAACAACACACGTTCATTTGTCCGGCGATCTGCTGAAATTGGTACCGGTATTTGCGGCGCTTCACTCGTATTGAGTTGATGCAGTGGAGTGCATTTTTCTAAAAAGATGATTGCATATTGCATTGGCACAATGCAATCATCTTTTTAGAAAACTATTTGGTTAAAAACCTGGTTGGGCCAAACTTTGAGCCTGCTGTGCCTAGTGCGTAGTTAACGACGCTGCCACCTAGACGTCGGTACCTAGCGCCTGAGTGCGGTCCCCTGTTAATTAGCCCTTTCCAGAAATGCAATCTCGATATAAACAACTGACGCTGGCGGTCACGCTGTCAATCGAACAGCCAAGAAGAGCCCACCATCGCTCAATCATGCATGCCCTCACTGTTGCAGCAGTCTCCGAGGGAGTCTACGTAAACCGAGGGAGTCTACGTAAACCGAGAGAGTCTACGTAAACCGAGAGAGTCTTACGTAAGCCGAGATATACGTGTACACTAATTTGTCGAAGCAGCACCGGCTCAACACGCCGTACGATTGAAGTCGTAGAACACAACGACAGCGAAAGTGATCAGACGGTGCCAGCTAGCTCCGGGGCCGTTCCCGAGCTGTGTTCCCCAGCAATTTGGCAAATGGCAAACCCGAGCCCTAGCTGGGGATAGCGCATAAGGAGCCATCGTCTGTGGTGCACGCCTAAATGCAGGCCAGCGACGCCCATTTTGACGCCTCTGGACCTCTGGTCTGAAATAATCGAGGTGTTTGCCAAGATGATGAAATTCACGACACCGCAGCTACGTAACCCTCTGGGTCCGTTGTGAAAACAGCACAAGTCAACGTGACATCCGGTTCTGAGCAGCGCGCACTAATCAAAGGGCTGTGGTAATTGAATTTGAATTTGTCTGCTGACATTTCTCATAAGGTAGTATGGGCACACGTTAATTTTGAGCTCCAGTTTATGAGATAACAATTCGCTAACATCCACGGACACCGCGGGCCCCACACCTCCGCCACAGCTTCGGTGGACCCCCGCTAACTCAGTTCGGTCATGTATTGCCGAGATCATTGTGCTTCGCCGGTAGCGCGAAATGATCAGCTGTGTTTCAAGGACTCAGAGGGACACTCTTGGGAACAACCTCAGAGGAGCGCTGCTAGTCACCATCTCGTAGAAATAGGCACACTTGTGTCATACGAGGGGCTGTTGCCGTTCGCGCTAGGGGTTTTCCCGTCCAGGCGACGGCCGGCAGAACCTATGTCGTGGCGAGAACTTGTGTCGAACTTCGCTGCGACGGGGGGGGGGGGGGGGTGGGGGCGGGGCAATGTAGTGACCTCAAACGGTCTAAGAGCTAACGATTTGAAGTGCAACACGTCCGTAATATCTGGCTCTACGGAACACGTAGCCCTGACCGAATAGGCTAGCTGGACATTTCACAAAGTGGAGTAAATGTTTCATCACTGGATGTTGCTCATCACTCGATGAAGATAAACGACACAATCTCGTGGCGAGTTCCACGAAGTCTGCGAAATCGGCAGACCCGATGTATGTTTTAAAATACTCAGATGTTATATGTGTTATTAAAACAAAAAATATACGGATGCATATTTGACCCTTGAATTAAGGTCTTTGACTTGACTCTTATACATGCTATATATCGAGAATCGTTTGACTGTCCCTCTTACCTCCTTCGATTCTGCCTAATTTCTAAACAGGAACCAGCTCGGATTGGATCATAATTGTTGATGACTATGAACGAGATTTGGCATTGCCAAGAAAGTCTTCTCGGAGAAGTGGAATCGCAGTCCTAAGACCGCACAGCCACTGAACTGCGAAGAAGATGTCCGCGTTAAATGGAATGACCGGGCTAAAAGCGGCTTTTGAAGTGACTGGATTAAAAGCTGGGAGCACGGAAGGGTTCTTCCGGAATAATTTATAGCGCGCAACGGAGAAATGCTGTAGCAATTGGAGGCTTGATTCCGTGGGCCCCGGACCTCTTTCCCGGCCTCTCTTGAAGATTTTGTTTGATTTTGTTTGTAAGATTTTGTAGAAAGAACACAAGAAGAAGATAGGGGGTAGAATGCGAGAGGACATGAGGTCTGTGAAACCAAGGGGAGCTTGAACTTAATACAGACGAAATCTAGCAACAGATCAAACAAGGCAACATAAATTAGATAAACGGAGGATAAATGGGACAGCTTATCACAACTGCGAGGAGGGGAAGCAATAAACTCCTATCGGGAATAAGAAGATCTCCTTAGAGAATAATTGCAGACTACAGACATCCGGGCAGAGACAGTGTTACAAGCTTGCACACATAAGAGCAATAAAAAATGTGGATATGGTATTAAACAACTTGGTGTTCGTAAAACATACTTTCAGCTATATGGGTCTGCAGAGCAGAGAGCAAAAATATTACATTAACGAACGAATACTAACGATTGGGAAACACAAGACAGAGCGAACAAATGAGTTTCGCAATTCCTACCTCGAACACGAGGCAGGAATCGCGAAATTGCAGAACACGTTACGAGAATTCTGCGGTATGCATATGTCGGGCCCATTCATTTACGGCGAAACCCCTCTGTGGAGCTGAATTAGCGTCTCTTAACAAATGTACAGCTGAAAAATTGTACCTATGAACACATATACAGCTGAAACACGAAAATAGTGCAAGGCAATAACCAGCCGGTGTACGAGATAATACACAAGAGGTAAGGATGGCTGTTGCCACATAGTACAAGCATCTTCGGGGGTAATGCACCATCTCGTTTTATTGAGACATCTGTGCTCCCCGTTTTTTTTCGATTATGGTCGATTTTTAATCCACTCCGGCATTTACCTTGTCTAAATGGGAACCATGAAAACCAATTTAGGAGTGGCCTGTCTGGGTCTCGAACCCAGGCCTCCCGAATGCAAGGCAAAGGCTTTTGCCACAAAGCCATCTTGCTCGGGAAGGTAACACGCTTCCAAATATCGACATTTCACAGAGCCGCCATCAAAGATTAAGAGATAAGCATGAATAAATCCATCCAAACATGTTTTCCCAAACAGTAACTGGTAAGCGGTGCACAAGGATGCTTAGAGACGGGAAGCCGCCGGCATACAGAAAAAGGGTAAGCTTCGTCATGATCGCCGAACGGAAGGTGTACACGGAAGGTGTACACATCAGTACACTAATTAAAGGCACAGAAGCCGTGATTAAAATACAACTGAGAGAATACTCCGAAGAACACAGGGTTCTTTTTACTTCAGCTAAAATGGCAAGATCAAGGGTAGAGCGGCTTAGGATCTCTGCAGCTTACTGAGACTTTCCTCGGTGTAAACAATGCCTTTCGTATTCTGCTTAGTAGTCATTTTCAAGACCTTGAAGAGACAAAGTGCTCCAGGGGACTGTAATAGGCTTCCTCCTATTATAAATATATATATATATATATATATATATATATATATAGTAGTCGATAAAGTATTCAGAGAACCCTTGCCTAGTAGAGATAATTGAAAGGTTAAACAAACTGCTTAAAAACGTGTACCATACAATATGCAGAAAGACTGCCTAGACGTTGCGGTGTAGACACGATGCTGGAGAGTGATGGAAACCAACCTGAATGATGTCCTGAAATAAATAACGCTAAGAATGGATCTAAGCGGTACAAGGCTGACTCCGAGAAAATGTGAACCCTCTCTCGTAGACGAATGACATCACCACACAACAACAAAACAGACGAATGAAATCACCACACAACAGCAAAAAGCATGAAACACAAAACAGCGTTTTTCCCCGTATCATCAAAAGGGTTAAATATTTAATTGCGTAGAGGGTGATACTCTACATATCGCTCTAGGGCCGTTTAACCCTACCATTACAGACTAGATGAACTTTATTCCACTTGTCCATCTACGACTAGGTTGCCAACACACAAGACACATACCCCACACAGTTAACAAACCTAAGTATAGTGGACAAACTATTCATTGCCGTCACCGATTAAATTGCCTTGCTTTGTAGAACCTTAATAGAAAGAGGTAGGAAAGCCGGTAGATAAAAGATGAAAAACAACGAGTGTTTTTTATATATATATATATATATTTTATTCGATTTCCAATCACTATATATATATCTTAATAAAAAAACGAATATATCTTTTTCGCATCTGATATTTACACCGGGACTCGCAGCCCATTTTCGCTATTTCCTCTATTTCGCTTCTTTGTTAGCCATCCGTTTGCATTTTTCTGTCTGTATGTATCCTGCACTCCCCGCTCGCATTGGCGGCGTCAGGACCGAGCTGAGCAAGCCGAAGACTGTTTCTCTGTCGAGCAGGTTTGCCGTCGATGACAACTGTGGGTCTGTTCTGGCTCTTTTCTCTATTATTATTATTATTATTATTATTATTATTATTATTATTATTATTATTATTATTATTATTATTATTATTATTATTATTATCTGCCGTTTTCAACTACTGTTGACAGCACAGCCGGTGTCGCCCAACACACACGCATTTACCGCGCGGCATATCGGCATCCACCCGTCCCGCTCGCACTCGAGCGGCATCGCGATGCAGGTCTATTCATGCGCGACCATAATACCAAGTGCAATCAATCACTCAATCAATCAGCAGACAACTCTCAGATGACTTCACTTACTTAATGAATCGGCCGTTCCCAGTTCGATCAGTCGATCGGTAAATCTCACCAGCCGCCGCAATACGCCGCGGTATCGTACTGGGTCGGCAGTGTGGATCACAAAGTGCGCATTTGTTCGGATCATTCGCAGCTGCGCAAGAAGAATTCACGAAGTAATTGTTCTTCCTCGGTTAAGAGGTGTGTGTGTAGTGCCCCTCGAGGTCACGCGAAACGTCTTGCCTGCACGGTCGGTCAACAGGATTGCTCTGGCCCGGCTACTAGCTTCGCCCGGCTTTCCTCACCAATGCAGCATTTAGCAGGCTCACAAATACCCACATATATATATATATATATATATATATATATATATAGGAAGAGCGCTCGTATATGTATAGGCGCCGTAATGTCGATCAACATAAACGCAACGGACCTCTGCTAGAGAAAACGGGCCCACAGCCTCCACAGCCCAAGAGAGGTCAGAGGTAACTTCCTCCCACCGTACAGCATCCATGCACCCGTTTGTACGAATCCTCGCGAAAGTCAGCACTACCTGCATTGATCCTCCGCTTTTCACCCCGCCTTCCTTGCCGACCGCCAATGTCAAGTCATGTTCAGTCAGTTAATGCACCTAAGATAGTGTCTATCTGACATGATCGACACGATCTTAGGCCGTGATAATATATATATATATATATATATAATGAATACTGTATTGCAATTATGTACCATCTTACCATCATGAGATGTAAAGTTATTGCGAAATAAAAGAGTATGTATGTAATAATATATGATCAGCGTCGGGTACGAATGATCCCGACAGTCTGCAGTCGGTACTCTTCGCTCCCTCCTCTGTGTTTCTATGTGCTAAAGCGTTAGCTCTTTTTCGCTCTCTCTCTCTCTCTCTTTTTCATCCTCCTCTCACTATTCTATTCCATTCTATCCGTTATCTACAGGCTGCCTACCTGTCCATGTACCACCATTCCGGCGTACCAGCGTACGTTACACCTGTCATCGCTTTACGAGCGCAACTTGCCAATCATTTGTCGTCATATCGGCACACACACACACACCGAGTGCTGGTCTCAGTTGCACCCACGTGCACGTGCATACATCGAGTATATATACTTTCAATCACTCACGTCAATCAAACGATTATATATATATATATATGTATATATATATATATATATATATGTATATATATGTATATAGGGCAGCTATAATGGCTCTGTTGCATTCAGTCACGCGACGTGTCGCACGCACAACATACTCAACACGCCAGCGGCATTAGCAGTCGCATTCCTCACCACTATCATCGTCATAGGATGCTGCTCCTGTTGCCGCTGCCGATTACTGGTTCGCTGTTGTTGTTGCTGTTGTTGTCACCTCGTGTGGAAACACAATCTCAAACAAAGCAAGCATGAAGCTGACAACAGGTACTTTTGCCGCCGATAATCATGAAGGTTTTCTTTTTTTTTTGCTTTATTGCGTTGAGGGCGGCCCTTCAATCGCGCTAGGGTCGTTTTAACCTTTACCATTCCAGACTAGACAAAGCTCTCACTATGCTTGTGGCCGACTCGGCTAATCTACCGCTAGCTGTCTTGACACATTGTCCACACATACAAGAGACATATAGCTCACAGGAGCAATACGCCCAGAAAAACTACCTACCATTATAGTAACTAACTAAATTGCCTTACTGTCTGTTCGTAGAAGACCTTGGTGTGTAGAGGTAGAAAAAAACAGTAGACCAAAGACGAAAAACATCGAATGTTTCTTATATATATATTTATTCGATTTCCAATCACTATCTATATCTTAATAAAAAAGAATAAATCTTTTTCGTGTCTGATATTTACACCGGGACTCCCAGCCCATTTTAGTTATTTCCTCTATTTCACTTGTTAACCGTCCGTCTGCATTTCCGTCTGTGTGTATCCTACACTCCCCGCTCGCATTGGCGGCGTCAGGACCAAGCTAAGCAAGCGGAAGACTGTTTCTCTGTCGAACATGTTTTCCGTCGAACATTTGTGGGTCTGCTGTTTCGGCTCTTTTCTAAATCACCTCACCTATTCTTATTTATTATTGTTATTCTTGTTTTTATTGTTGTTGTTCTTGTTGTTGTTATTAGTATTATTGTTGTCGTCGTCGTCGCTATCTGCCGTTTTTTGACTGCATTCGTTGTCTACTCGTCGTATTTCCTGCAGTTTCTACAGTTCCGCGATATCGCCGCTTGTTTTTAAAATATATTCACGGAAACGGAGTCGTTGATAGTAATTTGTTTTTATTTTTATGGTCGCTGTTGCTACCGGCGGTTCGTAATCTGAATGAGCAAAAGCCGGCACTGGAGTAGAGTTTATTGCCGGCCAACCGGCAAACATGCTGTAGTCTAGATGAATGGAGCGCAGAAACTGAAACTAGAAAATGAAAAAGCAATACGTATGGCGGAGGTGTGTAGCCGTGTGTATCGTAGAATTTTAAACATGCTAAAATCATAACGTAATCATAATGTAAAAGACGTCGATGAATAAAAGACGTCGAACCCACAGCTGTTTTCGGCACACTGTTGATGAAACGACACTCGCCAACGCCGTGGTATTATGTCGAAGTACAGATACACACTTACACAATTACATAAACGCGCACACCTACTATATTTGCTAAAAGGAAAATCGAGAGGCGGGGTATTGGTTTGGAGGGGGGGCAGTCGTAATCTGTGTACTCAGCAATTGGAGTTGGTTTTTTTTTCGGAACATTCCGCCATATTTGACGGGTCTTAGTGCATATCAACAGCCTGCTGCGAAACAGCTGGTGTTGCTGCCGGTTTTATTGCGGTTGTTCGATCTAATACGACCGCGTTCGCCATTGTAGAGGCTTTTATGTCCATTACGTTGCCACTTACGTTGTGTCCATTACGTCGATTCAGCCACCCTTCCCGCTCGGCATAACTCTAGGGCTACATATATATAATTTTCTAGGTTCAGTCGCCCTTCATCTGTATAGGTTCCGTTGGTCGGGAGTAGATTCTACTTCATTGCCGCCATCTGCTAAATCAGATTACAAGTCGCAGCCAGCGGTTACCATACAAGTAAAAGCAGCAACAGCGACGACGGCGGTGTTTCCGTGACCGTATTCGAAGAACAACTGAAGACAGCTGAGCCATAAATACTTCTCCTACGAGCACAGACGATGGATATGCTCCTCGGTCCGAACCCTCGGCTGAGGGTTCATCAGGTGTTGCACTGTTCATCTCGCACCCGCAACTTCACAAGCACACCCTCTTTTCTTCCCCTCTTCACGATATCTACTCGTGTCTAGCCTGCTGCATATCAGAGCCCACATTTAACAGGATATCGGCGAGACGCCGAAAGCGAAACCAGGCAACGAAGGGCTGTACCACCCACAGATCAACGCCATATTCTACAAAGAGAGTAGGTGCAATCAGCAAAGCAACCGTCGTCACTTATCTCCGCGCGCACAATCTTTGTCTTAGACGGACAGGGAATATACACCAGATAGCCAGTATGAAAAAACGATCCAAATTTGCCCAGTCACTTCAACCAGCCAGCCAGCAGATGCATATATTCGTTTGGCTTGCTTTCACGATTATTAGCATTCGTGTATGAATGCTGCTGTATGCT
Source organism: Dermanyssus gallinae (assembly GCA_003439945.1). Classification (NCBI taxonomy): domain Eukaryota; kingdom Metazoa; phylum Arthropoda; class Arachnida; order Mesostigmata; family Dermanyssidae; genus Dermanyssus; species Dermanyssus gallinae. The sequence goes on along the minus strand of QVRM01000562.1, from coordinate 491,985 downwards.
GTTACCTCTCTGTTTTGTGCAATAGTAGCGTTGTTAGTAACGAGTAATGCTGCTGCTGCCGCTGTTAAGACGGGCATATCTTTCTGTCTGTCTGTCTCTCTCTCGTTACGAATGTTTTGTGCTTCAACACCATCGTAATGCATTCTCTGCTCTCCGCTGCTGTTGTTATTGCTGTTAAGGTGTAATACGTGTGTTTTTGTTGTCGTCAAAGCTGTCCTCCGATTTCGAAATCAGTGTACTCTACCCGAACAACAACAACAACGTATGCACGCACTACACCACAATGTCCAACCATATACAAGCACTTGTCCGACTCAGTTCAGACAGCCGTACACGACTGTCGTGTGTACCCGCGCGTCTTAGCGGATGCGACCTCTCCGTCGGTCTGTTGCTCATTGATCTGCTAATGACGACGACGACGACAACGAGTCGTCATCTTGATCGAGTAGTATTGATGATGATACCGCCGGCGCCGGCTCCCCCACCTACTACTACCAAGAATTACTTGTGTCGCACTAATTAGCCGCACGGGCGGCTGCTGCTGCTGCTACTTCTATTACTACTACTACCACCTGTTACTAATTCTACTCCTTCGGTCATCAGTGCTATGATACCAGACACACACACAGCTGCATAGAAAACACACCGCTGATGCTATGGAAACAAATACCATCATCATCATTATCATCATCGTTACTAGCATCGTAAACAATGGGAAAAAAACTATCAGTTCAATAAAAGTTCTATCCGCAAAATAATAAATAGCGCATATAAATAATTCTAATAGTTGTTACCATATGTATATATATATATATATATATATACATATATATAACCCTAGAATTTTTCTGCTATTGATTTGATGTTCTCTCGGTGCAAGCATTAGTACACAATAATAATAATAATTATTATTATTATTATTACTATTATAAAAATAATAACAATCATCATCATCATCATCATTATCACCATTAATCGCATTTTAGTAGAATTGTACTAAGAACCATCATGTTGTTGCTGTTGCCGCTGCTGCTGCTGCTGTTGTTGTTTCTGCTGCTGTAATTATGGTTGTTTTTGACTGACTGCGAAACATCGACTATCTGACTGACGCGAAAAGGTTAAACCGAGCGGCAGCGGCTGCAGCAGACTCAATTTCGGCGGCGGCGGCACAAGAGCAAACCTAAAACCCGCAAACGGGTCGCTGTTACCGTAACCAAGGCCCAGTTCTATAGACAGCAGCGGCGACGACAACGACGACCATGCTGTGCGTACAGACAGACGCACATGTTGTTGTTGTTGCTGCTCACTGGGGTCCGACCTACAACTGTATAGCGAATTACGTCTCGTATCGTCTCGGCGCCGCTCCGCTCCCCATTTCGGCGCGCAAGCAACATCGAATGGATCCTCGCTTGCCTTGACTCACTCGATCTGCACTGTAACACCATGCAGTGTCTGTTCCTGTTGCTGCTGCTGCTGGTGTTGTCATTATTTTAGTTGTTGCTGTTGCTGCTGCTGCCAAGCAGCGAGGGCAATGTGCACTCATATGTGTATCTATCGATTGGGAGAAGCAGGCAGTAGATAGAGGCCACCATATAGATCTCGGCCGCCACCACTATCTACTGTTGTTGTTGTTGTTGCTGCTGCTGCTGCTGTCGCTGTCGCCGTCGTTGTCGTCATTGTTGGTGTGGCGTGTTGAAGTGGGAACGGGTTGCCAACCTTGGCAATCGGTACGGCAACGCAACATGCCTTTGAACGAGGAAAGTGACAGTGAGGACGCACACTAGACACCACAGGGATGGGAGCGGCAGCGGCAATGAACGCAACAATACTACACACACAGACTCGCCGCGGCTCATTCATCTCGTTGGACAGTTCCAACAAACAGCAGTCAGATATTGCCGCCGCAGCCGCAACCACCGCGCCGTTTGTTGATGAAGTAGCGTCATCATTAGCGCCGGATAGCTAGACGACCGAACGCTAGCTGGATTGGCCTCTAGAATAGCAGACGACCGGCAGAGTGAATTATGGTCAGACCAGCGCCATAGCCAGGCCGCTGTCCGCCCCTGCGACGTCGAAACGACGACATCGTCGACGTAGAAGACGACGAAATGGCGACACCCGGCGTCAGCGGCGACGGCGGCAGCGGCGTGTATGTTTTTGTCGGTCTCAATTCGTATATTCGCGAGCTCGTTTAGAGCGGGTCAGTGCAAAAGAGTCTTGTAATGGTAGTTAATGTATTATATGATTATCGTCATCATCATCATTAGCATCATCATTGTCATTATTAGTTTCACCATCATCATCATCATCATCGTCGTCATCATCATCATTATTATCACTACTTGGTGTTACCGCTGCGAATTTTGACCTCTTTACCGATCCGCTTGCTGTTATTCATAGTTGCTTGTTATTTACGAGTTGTTCAACACACGAGCTGTACCTGGCGACGTTCCGAATCGAAGCGAAACACTAAAAAAACGAGCTGTTTCGCTTGATCATCACCACATCACGACAAGCTCCGCCGCCTGTGCCTTTTGTTCCCATCGTTCTAAACTCGCTCCTCACTCACTGCTCGTGCCCGACGACTTGCCGTCTTCTACCCTCTAGACAGACCCATTTTGCCCTCCTTTGACGCCCATGTTTTGAAATCAGTACTTATCGTAGTAAATGTCAAGTGGAAAGACAAACAACGCATTCTGCTGTTGTTGCCGTGGTCGTCGTTTTTTCGCATCTTCATCGTCGACGTCGTCGATCATCGTTGTTGTTGTTGTTATTGTTATTGTTGTTGGTGGTGTTGCTGCGACGATTGCTGCAGTCGTTGTTGTTGTTGCAAAACTTTACTGTCGTCAATACGACTACTGGCGAATAGGGCTTCCGCTATTATATTATCGCCTTGCGTGACCAACGCGAACGTCTCATTAGCAAACGAGTGAAAATCGTCTAGAGGAAGCAGTGCAGTACAAAACTGCTCAGCGTACTGATTCCATCATCATTATCATCATCATCAGCAGTCAGCGCGTAGCTGTTAATCAGTCGACGACCTCAGTCGTGTGTCGAATGAATCTCTCTCTTACCTCAATCAAGTGTTAATTACAACGACCGTCTTCTGGCCGGCACTATGCACGCACGGAAAAGCACGACCTTGCAGCAGTCGTTTGTCCGTCAACATATGTCTAACTCCGTTTCGTTTATAGCAGATAGCATCATTACATCATTAAATGACAACTCATGTTCATCATACACACTATGGTATAACACGCTCTGTCTACATGCGTATGCATTGTGCTATCTGTTTCAGTTGTCTGTTTGAGTGTTAAAGTACCCAAACCATGCCCCGCTTGCTTGAGCGGTCCGACCAACAATAACGACGAGAACGACAACAACAACAACAATAATAATAGCAACAACAACAACAACAACCAGTAGATAGTTGCTGATTCTAGTCAGTCCCCAGTCGCATTTGAGAGTGCGTCCAACTGGACGCATAATGCCTTCACACTCACACAGAAGCAGAAGATGAAGAAGAAGAGGAAGAAGGGAAAGAAGAGACCATACACACACCACCCATACACAAACACATACACGGTCACACTAATACACACGACGCGATATATATATAGACACGCTGAGAGAGTGTTGCTCTAGCTGGTAGCAGTACCGGCTTGTTGCTTTTGCTTTGCTTTGCTTGCACACTAACTACTACTACTACTACTATATGGGCCGTTTCGTCGCCTCCTCGCTCAGTGGTCACTGCCGTCTCTGGGCCGGTCATCGTCGTCGGCCTCGGCAAGCCACGTCAAGAAGCCGGCGGCGCTCGTAACCGTCATGTGATAGCCGGTTTGCTCGTGTTTCCGGTCAGGTTTCGCCCATGTACGAAGCACGTCCTCGCTGATGAGCTCGCGGTCGTACATCCAATTGATGAAATTCGAAGTGGGCTCTGCAGAGATCGAGATGCGCACGTGAACGAATGATGCGCGCGTCCCAGTCGTCCCATGCAACAACGAAGAAGAAAAGAGAAGAGGAAAAATACCGTCAGACTAACTAAGTCAACAATAACAACAACAACAACAACAACTCGGCGTCACAAGAGGCCGAGCGTCCTAGCAATTGGCGGGTGGCGGACGTGTAACAAATGACATCAACATTTCGTAGGCCGAACAAAACGCGTCACTATTTCGCATACGAATGAAAACATCGAATGTTTTTGTTATTAGCGCTCCCCTATGGCAACACACCTGTATAATGTGTACGATCATATTCATCATTTAAATACATGGGGACATAAATATAAATGTCAATATGAGCGAGGAATCTGTAGCGTAAGGAGCACTAGCTGACGAAGAACGTCTTACCTTTTGGATGTTGTCTCTCGTGCATAAAGACCTGCAAAGCATACATGGCCTGAATCGCTACGTCATCATCTGAAAATAGCTCTTCAATTGGCTTCAATGCCGGTTCCGACTCTTTTCGGTCTGCCTCGAGGTGAAGTATTTTCTCGATATGCTCCGGATCCCACACAGAGGCGTCAACAACTGTGCCATCCTTGTCGCTTTTCTTGGACCGAAAACCGGAGTTCAGTAGCGCCGTTGCAAAGGCCCGAGCGCTCAGAGGCCGCTGTTTAGCACCTGCTTGATGCAGCACATCTCTGAGGGCCTTGTTTAACTCAGCGGCATTCCTCGACGCACTGAACGCCTTCTGGAAACGCTGACAGAGCTCCGACAAAGTCCAGACGGGGCTGGAGCCGGACGTTGCTGTCTGGCCAGTAACGCCAAGTAGACCCTCAATGGCTTCGATATCCTTTTCAGGCAGCCCATTTACTAATTCAGATGAGCTCATACCCGAAGCCTTCCACCGTTTCGACACACCATCTGGAACAACAAACACTTCCCTATGAACTTTACGATACCAATTTGGATTAAAAAGAAGAATGAACAAAATAAACACACAAAGAGGAACCCGCGAGGAAGAAAATCAGGCACGCACACATATTCTTAGGACGCCCGGGAGCAAATATCGCAGATGGTCATATAACATACAGAAAACATATAAGACATACCTACATGCGTGAATATATATGATAAATTATACATACCGCTACTGATTTCTGAGATACGCTTAAATAGCGGCACAAGCATTTTCGCAGTGTTGTGAGGCCTTAGTGAGCTCTTGACGGCGCGCAAGAGAGCCCTGAAGTCCATGCTATCAGAGACAAACAGGGGAGCCAAAATTTCAGCCATGTATTCGTAGAACTTCGGAATATCAATAACCATGTCGTCGGCAAACTCTAGTTGCTCCTTGATAACCGACTCGATGTGCTTTTGGCTGACGAGGCGTCCTTCGTGCAGCTCGCGAATCACTTCACCCGCAGACGGCCGCACTTTCGGCCCCTTGGCCTCGATTGAGACAACGATGAAGTCTTGCAAGAATAGAGGCACGGTGTTCGCGTGAGCGCGATCACAGAATTCCTTGAGCAGGCTTTCGCGATTTCCGTCGGCCACGTACTCCATTAGGATTGTCTCCGCGTGACGGCGCACCTGCTTGTCGTCATTTTCCTTGCCCTGCAACGAATGAGTTCCTCCGCCGACGGCGCTTGGGTGTTGTCCACTGCCAGGAGCACCCTGGCTGGCATCTCGACTGCCGGGCTCCGAGCCACGAGGTCCAGCCAGCCGAAGTCCGGTGCTGCTGTTCGCGGCTCCGGTCGGTGCCAGGGCCTTACGCGCGGCCTGCACCGCTGCTTCGCGTTCTCGTTCGCGCATTCTCGACGGCGAGCTCTCTTGCGAACGCAACGGGTGCTGGAAAACGGGCGCCATGCACGGGTTAGAAGTTGTCGAGTTATACACTATATTGCGTTCGTTATTTTTACGAAGGCACTTCCACCATACAGCAGATAAGAAAACAAACACGTAAATGTTTGCTCTTGATTTGATGGACGGTTCCATCGGTCGGCTCAAATATACCTTTTAAGAACGTACGAGAGACCCAGCGAGTACAAATTGTCAAACATCGGAACCACAACATATCACAGTCACGACAGAAAAGTCAGCGAAGTCAATCAAGCTAACAGGTTAATCTAGCCGCCTTCCCCCGTTTTCCCTTTCATGCGTGTGTGTGCAGGGGCACTAATTATGCCAACAAGCAGTACTTACGTCAGCGCCATCACGGTTAAGGAGGTCAAACTTATTCGCTGAGTTCATGCTGAAACTGTCGGTTTCGGGGCGGTTACCCCGCAGGCTAGAATTACGGCTTCCACCACCAGTCGAGCCAGAAATCCATTGCTGTGGCCGACCCATCGAAGGTCCAAGCGACATCGAGGACAACCCATTCAGGTTTTTCATCTGGAAAAGTTGATATGAAAAACGACAAAAAACAACAGCAAACTGTTATATATCATCGCACGCACACTTAGGCTAGAGCAAGCCTCTCTTAATGTGCTACATCAACTCTCTCCCTCTTTCTCAGCAAACGTCTTAATCAGAAATTTTATTTAGCAATAGTCATAGCATGATGTGTAACCTATGTACTGTCGTTAAGAAGTGGGTTCGCTGTTGTTGGACTTTCTGGAAACAGCAGCCAAGGCGTGTATATGCTGATTAGTGTATAAGACAAGTTCTCCTCATAATAGCCGAGCATCGTAATTTTATAGTGCGGCGGATTGATTCAGGAATGCTCCCTTTACAAATTTCTAGCGCCACTGTTGTTGTTGTAGCGTTCTCATAACCCGAACATAACTACGATAGTTAAAAACCAAAGAGGAGCAGACGCTAGCTAGGAACAGAGAGCAAGAACAAACGCTATCTCACCTGGTCCATGAGCTGTTTTGTTTGTTTGAAGTCCGCACGCGGTAGGGAGGTCTGCGATTGGGTCGTGTGTGCTCTCCGAGTGCGGTCGTTCTGCACTAATGTATAGCGACCCCCGCCTCCGCCACCTCCCTGAGGTGGGTTGTTCTGTTGAAGGCTCGCTAGCAGCTTTTCACTTTCAGCTTCCTTCTGAATCTGCTCGAGCGTCTTCGGTGCTTGTTCATTACGACGAGGTATCCAGTCGCGTTCCTTTAGCTCACGCACATCTTCCAGCATAAATATGACACGTTGTGGCAGGCACGGCTCGCCTTTCCTTTGTGCATCTCGGTTGTCACTGATAATCTTCTTCAAATTTTGCATGAGATTCGTGAACACTGGCAGTGATAGCAACACAAAAGGCAAGGGAAACATTTGTAAGGAAATGCAATTTCCTATCAATATGATAGCGTAACAATCAGCCCAGCGGCGTCTAAAAGCTGCCGAATGACATGACACCCTCAATTGAGGGTGTCCACTCGGCGGCATGACAGACCAAGCAAATATCCTATAATTTAACGTTGCTTTCTAAAATACGGAGGACGTCAAACGTGACACTAGCATTGACAACTAATATAATTATAATATTAATAATAAATAGTCCGACTAGAAAGTACCGTATAAGAGTAATAATGAGTTAAGCCCCACAAGTACACGTACACATACATGAATAGTGGCTCTGTTTACTCACGTATATTTCGCTCTCTCAACTCGGCTTCATGAGCCCCGCCGCCACGCGGCGAACTCTCTTCGGCCAGCTTTCTGCCCACGGTTGTAAATAGTTTACAGGCGCATACGATCGAGTCCTCATCTGTCGGATTCTTCATGAGCTTGCTGAAGCAGTCACTCATGATATGGAAGTTGAGAATAGACAGATTGTAGAGTTCGCCAATAAAGCGCATCAATCCAAGCGTCCGGCGTTTCGCCCTGGCATCCATTTCGACAAATTGCTCTTGAATCTCTTTACGCTCCTGGTCGTTCTTAGCGGATTCCAGCTTTAAGCGTCGTTCTTCCTGCGTCTGACGCTCGCGCTCCTTGCTAGCCGCAGAGTCATCAGTGTCCTTTTCGAACTCGTGCTGACATTTTTGCAATAGCATCTTACGGAAGTTGACGGTCGGGGCGGGACCGGGACCCGGTTCGCGTTGAGTTTTCGGTACGTTAAACAATGTAAGCAAGGTGTGACACAATTTGGCATAGGTCGACGCGAAGTGTGTCTCATTGAGCGCTTTTTCCAGAACGAGGCTGGCGATGTGCGACAGGCGATGTTCAGAGTTAATCTCAAGTTTTTTTACTTGATCAAGCAGCGTCTCGAAGCGCTGAGGCGTTAGTTTGTTTAGGATGCCACGGAATGTTTTGTACAGAACCTCATCGGCATCGCTATCGGCAGAGGTGTCCTTGATCGGCTTCCATGCTTTCTCAGCCGTGTGTAGTTTGACTTCCTGGTTCATGGATGAACTTAGCGTAATCACCTTCTTCGGCCGATCAGGTAGCCGCAGTTGTGCACCTTTCGCGTTTCTGTTCATGGATACGCTGGGAGGGCCACCACGACCTGCAAATCACCGGGAACAAGATGGAGAAAATTGTTACATACTTCGATGAAGTTGATTCCGCGCAGACACCGTTCCATCCGACCAAAACTAAACCAACTAGAGCTAGCTGGACGGCTCTATCTACCCGCAGACAACACTAAATAAATAAGGCGGGAAACGTCGGCAATCATCAAACGCGAAACTCACCGCCATTCCTTAGTGGGTAGGCGTCGACAAGACCAGCGGGCCCTCGATTTGGCTTGTCGGACAACGTGTGCGTGATTGCTGTTTGCTTGAAGATGTCTAGCTTCGGCATGTCTTTGGGCGGCGTCATCGACATCGGCTGATGCTGCAGTTCGAGCAAGAATCGGCGATCGTACTTCTTCTTGGCGTCGGGAGGTGGAGACGTCCACCTTTCGGGTCGGTTGCTTGCGGCGTCCGCTTCCGACTCGTCCTCCGAAACGATTTCACCCTCCTCGACTCCATCGTCTTGCCGGCCTGCCGACCTTGGAACCTGCTGCTCCTCGTCGACCTCCTCATCCCTCTCTTCTTTGTCCTGCGCGTCACCGTTATTATTATTACCAGCGGGTCGCGACTCGTCGCCGGCCGCACATTCAGGCGACAGCCTTCGAGTCGCCGGAGCGAGCTCAGCCTTGGCGACATCCGTTGATGTTGCCAGCTGTCGTTTTTCCAGCAACACAGCGGGCGGATCCGGGCCGGCCTTCACAGCAGTATCATCGTCCATCTGCTGCATCTTGACTGGTGAAGGCGCTGGTGGGGGCTGCTTCTGTTTGTGTTCACTGTCCCGCCGTTCTTTCGCCTCCTGGCTTTTTCGAAGGTTTTCCTCATTCTTCACCTCTACCTTTCGGCGCTCCTCATCCTCCTCACGCTGAGCCGACGAAGGAGAATCAGGCTCGACGTCGCCGACCGCGGCGCTTTCCGACACCTCGGCGGAATCGCTTACCGTTTCGTCAGGCGTGTCAAGCTCCACGACTTCCTCTGAAACTTCTGTCGAAAACCAGAAAGCCAATCCATCGTTTAGGCACCTAACCAGACTGCCCACATTGGAAAACTAGCCATGTACAGCACGGAATGCACACACCCACACACAAGTCTTGGACTTGGTAAAAAAACAAAAATTCATGCGATCAACGGAGTGAGTTAATCAGCAATGATTAAGTCATTCCCTGCAATGATTGATAAAATACGGGTTCAGTGGCTAGTCGTGTTTGCTATACATCTATGTCTATAGTTCAAATGCATATGTTTTCTGAGCAAAGCGCTTCACTTTGGCAGAGCCCATCTACGCTTTTCACTCAAATGCGATTATTTTGGTACACACCTAACTGCGAACCTCCCTGTCACGGGCTGACACGCTGTGTATTATTCTGCCACTGTTTTGTTTAATAAAATTTATTCACACCGCCCGTCGCTACTACCGATTGAATGGTTTAGTGAGATCATCTGAGTAGATGTCCATGTACTTTGTACGTGTAATATTTGCAATGAAGATCAAACTTGATCATTTAGAGGAAGTAAAAGTCGTAACAAGGTTTAACCTGTGCATGATATTCTTGAGAAATTAGTTCGCTCTTATCTTTCGCTTTAGGGAGCCAACTCTGCCATACCAGTAAGTTAGGCTCACTATTATTACATACAGTACTGTATCAGATGTCTTATTAACAAAGTCTAGTACACATATAGTACTGTATCAGATGTCTTATTAACAAAGTACTTAGTACGTGCCGTAAGTATTGGTAATCTGTCCGCAAAGCCCTTCCGACTTATACCCACAAACGATGTGTTGTTCTAGCGAAAGCGCTCTAAAACTCCATGCAAGTAATTCCGACTTGCTGTAGTGACAGATTGACCTTTAACGAATGGCCTTTTAACATAATAGCAAATTGCCACGAGTAAGGCCAGACCAAAGGTGAAAGGCACTACACCCATGTCTCTAGCCTGCCGCTAGACTTGTTCAATTTTATTATTACCATTATGTTTACCATTTAAAAGTTTTGCATCCCGATGCAAATCTTAATAATGAAACCGAATCTTCAGATACCGGAAAGAGTTGACAAACTTAAATCAATCTCGTCTGAATTTTACAGCTTTAGTCTGGCTTATTTTTATCTCCTTTAGAACAAGGGATACCTCTGTCGCTTAGTGACACCCAGGTCAAGATGGGCGATCACTATGTCATCTGCAAACATCACAACTATGGCCTTTCGGTACTTGTCGAGCATAGCTGACGAAATCGGCAGAAGAGTGAAGGAGACAAATCAGTGGATCTCCTTGCGGAGTTCCCGCATTTCTGCCTTACCCTCAACATATCCAGTTCTGGTCTCTGGTCGGCCACGTGCTCGATCTGTTTTATAACACACTTGCAGAAAATCTTCTTCAGCGTCTTTTCAAACGCAGTCTTTTTACGAGTTCATTAACGGACTTCCGTCTGCTCGTTCAAACGTTCGCATTTCCTCCCGCCCAGTGTATTCATGCTTGTGGTCAAAGCATAGCTTTATGCAGATTTTTGTACTATTGAAGTAGTCAGGCCTGCGTCTGACTAGCAGCTGCGGTGGTGCCTTGGCGTGGAATTTCAATCATCCCACGGTGTGCAAAATTGCAAGCCCAAGAAAACCACTGTCATAATCTCTTCTGCCCTGATCTCTTCCACCTGACTGCGCAGCAGGTGTCTACATCACGGCACACCTTACCGCTACCTCGAGAACTTCAAAGGTTTGAACTGCGCTATCGGTGAAGTGTGAAACAGAAGGTCAGCGGCGCTGTTTCCGTTGTGTAAATTTCTCGTGCGCTTGCACATCTCGCACCGAAGCATTCTATCAACTGAAGCAGCACTTATTATTGATCGTTGGTAGCCTTAGCATCAATACGGTAATTGTAATGTGGTAATGGTTGGCATAGACCTGATGCACCAGAACTCACCGTATCAGCAACCTCTCACGAGTCAAGATTTTGGGGGGGGGGGGGAGAGAGACGGCCATTGGGCGGACGGATTTATTATTCGCTTGACATATATACCTAAGCACACATTTCACCCTTTTAAATGAGAGGCGCTTAGAGCCGCATGTGCAAACATATTGAGCTAGCCCGCTAGAGCACGCCGCCACTATGTTCACCCGCGTATTCCAGAGTCGCACACAGCAATCGTTGTTCCTTACACATTGCGCCGGTGGTATACGTCTATGTAGGAATATTGATAATCCACCCACTGGCCTCGTCTAATACGGTTTCCCACATGCGGAACCCTCGCATATTGCCGGCATGCAGTTCTTCCCGCTGGTAAGTCTCCGCAAGGAGTGCAGTGTCCACTGACGTAAACACGTCAAAGTCTGTTGCTCCAATAAGTCCCCTCACAGATTCAACGAAGCAACCACAGAGACCTGATAGTATCCGCGTTCGCATCTCTGAATCTGTTCAGTCAAGCGCATATACACACGCAATAGAATCATCGACCCACGACGACACGACAAAACTTTCTATAACCATTTTTCCGTAGGAAGCATCGCCAGCCCAGCGACGAACCAGTAGTATACCCTTTAGGCCAGAATGCACGTACAATTGCGTGGTCACCGTCACCCAGCACTACACGGAACACGGCATCATCACTCTGCACCCGCATTTTAAATACCGCCTTCTAGAAGTGCCCTGTAATAACGCCTAAGGACACTGCAGAACCACAAATGACGTGGTGGTACACAGACACAGGCTAGCAGCTACGTTCTAAGAAGATGCTATGACTGACTCACAGTCACCTTACCACTGGGCACGTGTACGCAGCGTTGGCATATAAAGGCAGCCGCCGCATGATGACAAATATGCATAGGAGTGATATCGCCAGGTCGTCCAGTGGTGTGTAGAATAGAACCCTTGGTGAAACTCGCAGTAGAAGTAGTAGTAAACGCTGTTCCATTCAACACGTGCAGCAGGCCATTCATGTGGCTATCGCCGTTGTGTGCGCTGCTGCAACCCCGGCAGTCGTTCATAGTATGGCACAATCGCGCAGGATCGTCGGGGTGTTGCTCATTGGGTTCCGCCAGCAAACCATACCAACCATGGCGCTGACGATCGACGCATGTGGGATCTCTAGCCGTAGCCTCTGCTACTGCGCCTACTGCGGCTGCATTCTTCTCCGATGAATTTCTGCGATCTCTTCGCACAGCGACTTTCTTCTTTGCACCTTTTCGTCGGGTACCCATAGCCGAAGAAGCAGGAGTGGCGATTCGCGAACTAACGAGGTTCACTCATAAAGTCAGGGGGGGGGGGGGGCTTCATTCGGCCACACCTTCGCAAACGCCATGCGGCCTCAGCTGTTTACGAGCTGCGCCGGAAGGAGCACAGACGATGGGGTGCTGGGGGACACATTGAAATACTGCGATGCAGCACGCTTGTTTTTCATTGTCACATGGACGATGAACATATTCTCGCGTAACGGAGCCCTCCCACCACACGCATCCTGGCGCACACACAGTAGTTAGTTTGTCCAAAATATCCACATCACGACGACACACAAATACACGAATGCTAATACTACACTACTCGGGCCGTCACGAAGCCATTTTTTTCTTTATGTATACTGCAAGTCAACGGTCGAGTTCCTTGAACAACAATCGCCGTCGTGTCATAAGGCAGGCCAGCAGCACTTACGTCGGGCAACGAACTAATGAGTGAGTTGAGGATCGATTCGTCAAGTGGACCGACACGACAGGTGGTTGTGATCCGATCCGAGGTCGGTTGTCATTCGTCGCCGCCTGTCTTCACCGTGACACGCACGGTAGGTGGCTGACCAAACTGACCAATAGTGACGATAGGGTTAGGCAAGAAACATCCGGCCAGCCAGCCAACCAGCCAACCAGCAGTTAAGAGCTGGTTCGTCAACTGACCGAACACATTCGGGTCGGGTCGGGTCGCGTGCCTTTCCGACGGCGACACTCGAGCTGCGTCTAAGCCAAGCTCGGGCTCCCTCCCCGGCCTCATGACGGCCTGCTCTCGGCCCGTCCAGCGTCACAGAGAAAGAGCTAGAGCAAGAACGAACGAGCCAGCGCTGCTGCTGCAGCAGCAACAGCAGTAAGCCTTCGCCGAGTCTACATATCTGTAGTAGCAGCCTGTCCTCCGACGAAGCGACTGCCGCCACACACATACACAAACACGCATAAAGACACGTCGTACAAACGCACGCACCCAAACCCTTGTTTGCACACCCAACGTGTCCGAGAGTCGCTTTCCTACTCATGCGTATATATATATATATATATATATATATATATATACACGAAGATATATATATACAAAGATTTTCCCCAGTTCTACTCATAGAGCTCACTCTAACAAGAGTGGGCAGACAGAGGGCTACCCGTAGTTGAGTAGGTGAGCCGCCACCAAGCACGACACGAGCTGTTTGGTCAGACCGTAGGCGCAGCGATCGGTCTACCACTATCATCCCATCAGCCCATTATTTCCGGAATACACTCGGTCAGGCCGTCAAGCAACGACAATGACCTTTAGTGCTGGACGTGGCTGCATTTCGCACTCCGAGAAAACTCCGGAGGACGACCAATTAAAAAACAACAATACCACGTACATAATAGACGACTCCGCCCACGAACAAACCGCAGGAATTTTACCTACTTGTAGTAGGTCGTCCGCCCAGATATCGGTCGGCTTACGCAAGAGCTGTTCACAGCAGGCGGCTGCTTAACCTTTGAGAACAAATTCACACAGCTAAATTCGCTTAACCCTAAGCTAGTGCCGTGCGATACGACAGACGAGAGAATAGCGATTCTTGTCGTGCACGTGCACAAAAAGAAATACCATGATTTATGTGTGTATGTGTGTGTAACACCACGTGCGTACTGAGCGAGTCGCAAATCATACCATAGCGACATATGCGTTGAAAGCGTCTTTTTGGTCGTACGACGACAACTTTCTCACTCACACGAGGACTTTACTTGGTCATCCTACTCTGAGCACCAGGAAACAACCACATCAAATATCTGCCACTACAAACGAACCGTAGCACGTTCACATACACAAAACGTAAAAAAACAAGCGCAAGGTCTGGTGCGTACCTTTAGTGGGTGCAGGTGACGGAGACGCCATACTGCCGTCGCCTCGCTTCCCTGGCTGCTGTGACTGCTCCAGAGGATCGGCTTGTGGGGTGACTTGAGGGTGCAGAGCAGAGGGTGACGGTTCCCGCACAGCCTTCGCGCACGTCACATCCTAAGGCATGCATCAACAAACATACGACACACAGCACATTAGATCGTGAAGACTAATACTACCATTCACACTAGCGAAGGTTGTTCTCCTTCTAGCCAATTCATTTTCTTCTCCCTTTCGACCCCTTTCTAAAGGAGATTTTTTTTCTATTATACTGTATCAATAATACAATCTCTATATCTATCTATGAGATGTATGAGAGAGAACAAGTGAGCAAACAGGACGCAATACGCGTGTGTGTGAGAGAGAGAGAGAGAGACTGAAGGTACTTACCGTCCCTGCAGGGCTTACAGGCGCTGTTGTTGTTGTCGCGTTTACCACTGGCAGACTGCCGGCCGACGAGCTTCCACTTGCAATACTACTACTGCTACTACCACTGCCGCTGCCACCTCCACAACTAGTCGCCGTGGCGCCCCCCGCCACCACGGCAGCAGAAGACACCTGTTGTTGTTGTTGTTGTTGTTGTGGGGGTGGTAATACCTGCGGCGCCGGGGGTTGTGGTTGTGTCGGCACCTGTACAGCGGGCGCTGGACCACCGGCAACCGCTACAGCGGGCGCTGGCACTACAACAGGTGCTGCTGCCGCTGTCACGACAGCAGGTGCGGACGCCGGGGTAGGTGCAGCAGCAGCAGCAGTTGGCACGGCCACCACTGTCGAGACGACAGGAACAACAACGTAATCCGTTGGCGGCACGCCATGCTGTGCGGCTTGCGGCGGTGGTGCCAGTTGCGGCGGTTGTGCTGGTGCGATGATCGGCGGAGACAACCCCTGTGGCTGTACAACCATCAGTGGCGGCGGTTGTTGCTGTTGTTGTTGCAGCACCACAGGTGGCGCCGTTGGCGGCGGTGGTTGTTGTTGTTGTTGCTGCTGCTGCTGCTGTTGCTGTTGTGGTGGTTGTGGTGGTTGTTGTTGAGTTGTGGAAGAAACAACAACCAGGGTCGGTTGTTGTTGCAGCGGTTGTTGTTGCGGCTGTGGTTGCTGCGGTAGGTGAGGTGGTTGTTGTTGAAGTACCTGTGGTGGCTGTTGCGGCAGCGGCGGTACTAGCGGAAGTTGTCCACCCATAGGTGGGCGAGATGGGGTAGTGACTGCCACATGTTGAAGTGGCGGAACCACCGGGGGTGGTGCTACTTGTGCCTGTTGTGGAGGCTGCGGCTGTTGTTGTTGAGGTGGCGGCGTCTGCTGCTGCTGATGTTGTTGCTGCTGTTGTTGCTGTTGCTGCTGCTGCTGCTGCTGTGGGATTGGCATTGTAACTAACGGATGCTGGGGCAATACGCCCATGTTGACTGGCATTACCATGTGCGTCGGCACGGGGGTAGGAGCAGGACCGGCTGTAGAGGGGGCCGCCGCCGCCGCAGCAGCTGGCGGCGCAGATATGGCCGATTGTGGCGGGCCAGAAGACCCCTTTGCTTTGTTCGGTATAAACACCTCCTCCATCGTCGCTGGATTCACAATCTTAATAACGCTTCGCTCACGCTGTGGACGCGGCTGCGGCGGCGGTTGATACGTCGGCTGAGACATGACGGCACTTCCCGGTTGAATGACCGTCCCTCCAGGTTGCGAGATGCTGCACGAGCGAGAGACGACAGACAAAAGAAAAGCAAGCAATTAAACCAAGTCAATAAACCGCATTGTCGAAACCAAAAACAGCTTGTGGCTATATGGTGTCGCATACCGTGTAAAGGACATTTATTGACAGCTCTGTACGAGGACACTTTGTGATGGTGGCTCCTAAACCTGTGGAGTAATCAAAACAATGTAGTGCGCTAATATCAGCCTTGCTACTGTGGACCGATACGACCGATCTGCTAGTACTTGAGACTGGTGAAGTTTCAGGTTACTTCTTCGATTCCACTTCTAACATAGCGACACCTTTATCATCATATGATGTATGATGATCAAGGCCAAGAGAGACGTATCTATAACGGTTCCTTAAAATGTTTCATGAAAGCTCTAGCTCAACAACGGCAGTAGGGTTCAGCTTAAGCGTGCCCACCTAGCTACCCACCATATGTAGAGCAGACCAAACATAATACAATTCTCCGAAAATTCAGATCACTTGGTTTGGTATCAAGTTAGTGTTATATAAACATATGTAAACTTCAAGTTCATTAATGACATGAGGTGTTTACAAGGGACCATGAAGGCCGGATTAGCCTAAAAGTAAAATCGAGGTTCGCAGTCATATGTACTCTCAGAATATGTGCTAAATAAATCCGTCTTCTTTCGATTAATTTGTTTAGTGTAGAGTCAAAATCCGAAGCTAAATAAATACCAGGATGGCGGGGCGAGACAAATCTGCCCTAGAGAACGCCGGACAAGACATAAATAATAATGATAAAATACATCTAGAAAGCGATTAAGTGTGAAATCTCCTCGAGGCTGATATTTTCTCGAAGATATTATTCGAAATTGCAATATGGTGTCGAACATTAGCACTGCAAACGGCAATTTAAGGCATGTCCTCAGGACACTTGTTATAAACAGAATTCTAATACATTGTCTACAAAAGTCAGGATCATCTACAAAATTGGATCTCAAATAAACACCTAAGAGGTTCTGCCGCGAAGAAGCGCAGTGTTCTAAGAAGAAAAACTGTTCTGAGCATGACTCCGATCCACCTTAACAAGTCAAATCACAACCTCCGAGTACCTACTTTGTAGCTATTTTCCGGATCTTTCTCTGAGTAAATAGCTAGAGTCAATTCGACTTCATACATTTAAAATGTATATGTATACATATATATATATGAAGCAAGTAAGAAAGTTACTTACAAGTAAGGTGAGTAAGGTGAGAAAAAGGGTCTTGCCGCATACTGTGTGGCAGACTGCACCATCATCGTGCCTGCCATGGGCCTAGTTGGAGGCTGTAACAAAGCAGAAATACTCATGCTAGTACATCACGGTTAATAGCAGTATGTATATATATACACACCTTACACAAGCAAACACTAGCTGTCCTTTGTTATTCCAAAGGTCCCTAATCGTCTTGTACAAGAATATGCTGACAACAACGTCGATTAGTTTGTCAAACAAATAATGTTCTTCATTTGTTGTTTGCTTTAAATCTTGTTATTCAAATTCACTCTCATTGTATACATTCCATGAACGATGGCAGTATATGGTGTGGACTATGACTGTTAACTAAACTTCACATTTTGATCAGAGTTCTTCCGAAGTTGCTCAGCCAGCCGGCGCTGCTTAAGCTTATCAGCAAAATCTTGTCGAAATATGACGACACGATCACACCACCTACCTGTTGTGGGTACGCCGGCGGCCGAAAGAACATCGGCATTCGTTGATTCGAATTCGGGGTCGGTTGACCCATGGAGATCTGCGAGACGTGTCCTATTGAGGCGACGCCCTGACCGTACATCGTTGCGAGAGTCGAGCCCGGTGCAGGCGGAGGACCACCTGATATCGGATGGGGACCCTGCGTTCCTACATGTCCCCCCTTCATGTCGCCCGGCTGGGGCGGGAAAGGTGCGAAATCTACGATCATAACGCAGCAACACAGACGACACAAACGGTAAAAAACTGGAGCAAGCGCTGATCATATACTCATCATGCTTATATTTACGTTTGCCGACAGAGTAACATAATTATTGTCCGTATTATGCTTATATATGTATGTATGTATATATATATATATATATATATATATATATATATATATATATATATATATATATATATATAAAGTGGTGTGTTCGCGAGCAAAGTGCTACTTACTTGCTGCCGTCCTTATTCTGAAATGACACACAAGATAGAAACAAAGAAAATCAAAATGAGTGATTTGTTATAACTGGTAGAACACGCTTCTATGGACTCTATATGCGAAACTATCGCACTAGATCCCTCTTGAAAGATATTTTATTATATATATTATTAATTAATACATGATAAAATGGTACACCGTATTCGTGTAAGAATCCTACTAGTAATAATAATTTTAAATCATGGTTGTACACAATTTGCAACCATATATACATATATATATATATATATATATATATTTAGGAATAAAAATTGAGCTACAATTGTCTCCCGAGAACGTGTATATATATATATATATATATATATATATATATATATATATATATATATATCCTTCCTGCGAATGCGTGGACTATGCAGTTACAGCCGGGATCGTTAGGGAGCTGGGGCCAACCCTATGGAATATAGCCTACGATGGAATACTTCAACTCCCACATTTCCCGGAATCTATCTCGTCGTCTACGCAGACGCACTCCTAACTAAGTAGCTAGGCGAGGCGTCGACACAGAAATCATATAAACACCACATGTGCGATATGCCAGAAAAACGGCTCGATATCATCGAGCTATATGCCATAGGAGCGCCCACGGGAGCGCATGACAACCACCGACCGGGGGGTTACAAGACGCCACCACCTCCCCACCAACGACACATAAAGACCTACGGTACTCGCACATTGCATGGACAGATTGCCTGGAACCTAAGAGCGAAAAGCCTAGCGTCAAGGTGGGCCGCCAGCGACATCGAGCCAACCTCGACACAGACGCGCACCTACCGCCCACTCACTCACTGATCAGCAGAAAAGATCCTCTAGACAGGTGGAGCCAGCCGGACTGGGAAGCCGGACCACCCTGGATACCGGACGAAATCAAAGTCTATGTCTCTGATCTGAAGCGACGGTGGCGACCCGTCTCATCCATACTTAGACCGCGCCGGCATAGCTGACGCCGCCGTTTGCTACCTCTGTGCTCTCTTGGGAGAGACAGCCGGATGACGATGCAAGACACTACTAACATGCTGAACGCTGTTATAATCGTCATCAAGTAAGTAAACCGCAAAACACAGCAGATCTTCTTCTGCCTTCGATCGTGAGTCGGGACATGAAAATGTACCACCAAATAAATACTCCTCCTGTTCAGCTGAACTCCTCTCCTCCTGTTCGTTCGACGCGTTCGTTCGTGCGCCACGTGCTCACCAATCGTGACACACGCATCAATCTACATAAAAACGATACATACACCCAGGCACACACACACAAATACAACGTATTACAATCTTCGTCCACATCCGCAATAATCCGAACGGAGCTAGGCTGTACACACGGACAAAACGGTTGTTGTCCAGCCCCCGACCACCGACCGTTCACAAACAGCAAAACAATCACCAAACACCGAATGCAACCTATTCCCGGCGCGCGCCAAATGCCGCCTCCGCCGCCACCTCCGCGCTGTCGGCTATTATTCACACTCTCGGCGTCTTGGCCACTTGCTATCTTCGGTTAACTAATTAATTAGCGTTCTGAAATGAACTGCGGCGGCAATGTTTATGACATTGCGGCCTCGTCACCGGCCTCTATTTACGGAAAGAGCATTGGGGGGCAGGGAGCGGGGGGTGTTGGCTGCAATATACTACCGACTACAAAAGTAAAGTTTTCGGGCTGACCATCAGCCAAGATTTAACGTCCACGGAACTGTTTTTCACATATATAATATACTACCGACTACTACAACTACTACTATTACTACTACTACTACTACTAATAATACCAAAGAGGAACCGAATGTCAATGAGCTTCTTGTCTCATTGACACGTTGGAGCGTACGGGGAGCCGGATCTGGGGCAGGACAAGTGTCTGGACTCGAAACTCGTGGTCGTTTGCGTCTGCGTGTAGACTCGTCGCTTGTCCTACTTAGAAAGAAGAGGTTACACAACATGAGTGCAACCTCAACATGTCACTAAACCGGACAAAGTTGGCGGCCGGTGGCGGCGGCTGCAACAACAACAACAACAACAACAATACCACCACCATCATCGTCGTCGTCGTCGTCGTCACTTAACGTACCAACCACGTTCAACCACCATCATCATCACATTACGTAGTCATGATTAGTCAGTGGCTGGAGGTTTCGCGTCGTCAGTTCGTTGGTTCACGGTTTGTGGTTCGCGGTTGGTCAATAGATCGATCGGTCGGTCGTCGGTGTGCGTCGCTTGTGCGTGGCCGGCACATCTGTTTTCTGTGCATCGATCCGATGCATCTTCAATGTGCAAGCAATGCACGTTAGATTGTAGCTACCACCGCGCCGTGCCGCGCAGGACACAGGACGGTACGCACGGGGCGCAAAAGCAGAGAGACACATAGATATATGAATAGATGCATGAAGAAAGCCGCCGAAAGTCGTCCGCGTAAGCCGCATACACCGATATAGAGCAGATCGGTCCTTGAGCAGGTAACGAACGCCCTCTGCTCTTCCGCCCTTTGCCAGGGCGGCCAGGATTGTTCAAAAGGCAAACGAAAGCCCGCCAGCCGGTGCACGTGGAGAAGGCCGTGTGTGGAAGCAACGTGGAACTGCTACTATTGCATGTGAGTGTTCCTCCATGATGCTGTGCGGCAATGACAAAAACGTGACGTTCAAAAAAGTGAAACGAAAAACCAACCCCACAAGCAGGTAAGTGAACGGCTTTCATCGGCGTACAATTCAGCTTTCAATTGACGTACTCTTCGTGCAGCTAGAGAATAGAGTTGCTGGCGAATAGAACAGTGATTGTATGATCAGCCTTCGACGAACAAAAAACGGCTTGTGTGATGGTGATGGCTGTTGTTGTTGTTGTTGTTGTTGTTGTTGTTGTTGTTGTTGTTGTTGTTCCTAATACTATTGCTATCACAACGTACTTGTAAAAACAACTACATCAATAATGGGTATGTCGCTTTACGTAAATGATCGCAACACCAACCAATCGAGGAGCTATTTGGACTTGCCTTCACAGAGACACCTACTTCTTCCCTTTGTACATATGCGTTGTGTATGCATATAAACCCAACTATGCTTCAGATCAACAACAACAAGAACAACAACAACAAAGTAAGAACAACAACAGCAAGAACAACAACAACAACAACAGCGACAACCACAATCACAAGAGAAACAAACCACTGCCACTTTCAGCACGTCCTCGCACAATGCCAACTCTCAACTTACGTAGACGACACTAGTGAAACGCGAATAGGAAATCGTGGTCAGAGCAGCAGCAGCAGCAGCGGCAACAGCATCAGCAGAGATGCGTTCTTCGTACGGGGAGCCTGCCTGCGTGCACTCGCGGTTTCAACGCCTGTGTACCAGCTGCTGTTGCTGTTGCTGTTGCTTTCCTGCTTGTTCGAAGTATGCGTCCAATGCCGATGGGAATGAACAACAACTTACACTACACACTTCAATCGAGTGCTATTTATATCTCGGAGCAACAAAGGGAATGGGATTAGGTGTTTACGCGTGTTATCGACTTCGATGGCCCTTTCCCATTTCACACAGTGACACAAAGACAGTCCCACGCCCGCACGCACACACACACACATGCAGACGGCCCCACATAGATACGTCCGTATATTCGGTATTCATACACTTAGGTCATACAGTGGTCCTAATCTGTACGCATACAAAACCGTATAACCGATGGGATTCGGCTTGATTGACCGCTCGGCAGCAGCGGTGGCGGCAAGGAAGGGGGCCATGGCAAACATAGGGAGAAGAGGGGTGGGAGAGAGAGAGAGATAGATAAAAGGAGATGGATATCTGTAGATAGGGAGAGATAGACATCGGTAGATAGGGAAAGATATATATCGGTAGATAGGGAGAGATGTCGAGCCCGGTGGCGTGGTGCATACCGCCTGTGCCTCGCGACCAGAGAAGACACATAGGTGCGCGGGTTCGAGCCCCACCGTTGCACTGATTTGTATCTATAGGGGTCTGTCTATAAAGCCTTGAGAAAAGCAGTTTCGTGGACGTTAAAAAACGTATTTTTTTAGATAGAGAGAGATAGATATCGGAGGATAGGGAGAGATAGATATCGGTAGATAGGGAGAGATAAATATCGGTAGATAGGGGGAGATAGATCTCGGTAGATAGGGGGAGATAGCAAGACTTTGGGGGCGACAATGATGATGCCGACAAAGTGCGACAAGCTGTGGCGGCACAGTGACGAGAATCGTGGGGACGAGGCATGGTCGGAGGTGGAGGCGGAGAATTCGTGATCTCGGGCGACTCTCGAAACGTGGCGGGCGTGGCGAAAAAAGCCAAAACAGTCACCACACACTGTCGTCCAGACACAACAGACGAACAACAAACAAAGCCACTTCTCGTGGCAATTCGATCGGCATCGGCACATGCGAGCGCATGGGCGAACAACCACCGAGCCGGCACCGCAAGCAAACCAAGCCGAACACATGCCGAACGGCTGCTATCGTCATCACCATCTTCACGATCATCATCTTCATCGCCGCCTGGCATTATGATATGAATGTTTTGTTTAAGTGTCACTGTTTAGTTGTTACAGTTTTATTTGCTTATATGCAAGGGGATATGATATGATAATCGATCATTACCATCATACATCAAACTACGATGCGATCATGCGACGGACGTTACAGCCTGTACACCCAAACAAAAAATGCACTGCCATTGGAAACATAATTAATGTAACTTAGTAATAGTAATTAAGAAAACTAAACAAATTTATACTGACACCACCGTCATGACGAGGGCGTCGCCAACACCATGCTCATTGGCACACTACCTTGAACACACGGCACTACGAACAACAACGATACGCACGATTAAGCCGCAGCAGCGCTTCTGTGGTGCCCTTGGGGGCTTGTCGGGTCGCTGTTGTGATATGCCATTTCTGCGTAATCTACTAGCATGGTTTGTTAGGCAGCGTTGTTATTGTTGTTACGGTTGTCGTTGTCGGTATGGTTGTTGTTGCTGCTGCTGCTCATGCTGAAGAGATGGGGTGTCTCATTATTATTGGTACGGTCGCCTCTTATATACGAATATGTATACATTTATTGTGGCTGCTATATATATATATATATATATATATATATATATATATATATATATATATATATATATATATATATACTAAATGAAGCTACAACATTTACAGAAACGACACTCAGCCAACAACAGCAAGCCTGATCTACCTCGGAAGACTGTACTTTCCCCATTCCAAAATACACCTTTTTTTTTCTTTCCTTGGAACCCAACCTGAGGTATATCTTCCCAAAATACACCTAGAATTAAAACATTTTTTAAGGAGGTTGTTTTTAATTCTAGACTATCCTCCGTCCCCTACGGGCTTGGAACTCAACCTGAGGTATATCTTCAAAGCACCGAGAGCCGGACATGTTAAGATATCTAGGGTTTCCCTAACAGTCCTTGTGGCAGCATGGCCGCTGACCATGGCAGCGGTATGGTTATTCATCTAATCTCAATGAGGATTGCTCAAAGAAAATTCGATCAACAACAGGGATCGAACCGGCGACGATCCGGTAGATGACAACCATGACTAGCACACTAATCCCCTAGACCACGCCGCCACTCCCAAAATACACCTAGCTGTATCAAAGTGAGGAGGACGACACGCAAAGAAAACAGCCTGCCTACCGGCAGATCGAACATGCCAATGCATCAGGTAGACGCCACGATGATGCAGACGTCAACTGTCTGACAGCGTCTGTCGTCGAACACAACAAAAAGTGCAACGGCAGTGCCAATAGACGACAAACAACACAAATTGTGTGTGTCAGTGAATTGCCGGGGTATGCGTACATATACACATCATCGTCGGAGAGCCAACGGAATTGCAAGGTTGCAATGTATAGTATACGATGGAGGATGGTACATTTATTGATCATCCATTAGCCCACCCACCCGTTTCTGCAACTGCTGCTGCTGCTGATGTTGTTAAGTTGGCGACAACAACGACAAATGCCATCGATTAGTGCAGTTCCTAAGAAGAGTTTCATTTGACAACATGAGAAACACCATTGGAGAGTGGAGCTTGTTATTATTATTATGATTATAGGCGCAAGAACGGACGGTCGTTCAACGTTGTCGTTCAACGTTGTCGTCGTCGCCGTCGACGATGTTACGTAGAACTACTAATACTCAAAGCTAAACTCCGCAGCTGGCTTGAGTACAATCGACTTAAATGAAAGCCAGACGGACAGACAGATGACAAGGTGGGTTCGAAGCAGGGGAAGAAGAGAGAGAGAGAGGGAGAAGAGGTCAAGCTGGCCAAACCCAACAACAACAACATCAGCAGGTAATTTTTTTGCGGCATTGCACCAAGTGCATTCATTAATACTGTCTCGAGCGAAGAATTCACGCCATACCGGATGTGCAAACACCAGTCACGTGTCAGTATATGCCCCTACGGGACAAAGCAGGTAATTTCAACCAAATTACTGTTACGTTACCTAGCACATTTGCTCTCAGACCATCTCTGGCGTACGGCGACGAACGGAAGCCAAGATCTGCTAGGGGGAGTGGGGGGGGGGGGTGACAGAGAGCGAGTAAGAAAAAGAAAAGGAGATCAGAAGCGTAGGTGCATCATGGATCGAGTTTATTAGCTGCTCAGGGACCACCTCGGCGTAGCAACGTCGAAAAGGCCAGCGCCGCCGGACGATCAAACGGACGGACGGACAGACGGATGATGATGATGGATCAAGACACAACAGCACTTGTAGTCACAATATGGAAAGCTTCCGTTCGGAGCACGAGTTTGAGCACGATTCTCGATGGCGATAGCGCCTAACCTAGCGCTTGATTATCCGACATAAAGGAGAAAAAGCTGGACCACTGGATCCAGCAGCAGCAACAACAACAACAACGTCAATAACAGCAGAACCACACATCAGCAACAACAATAGCACATACACACTCTGTTAACAGCAGCCACAGCAGCAACAGCAGCAGCAGCTGTGTGACATCCCCACAACCAACAACATCTGCTGCCGTTGCTGCAGCAATACACCAACATCACCACTAACAACAACAACAATAAAAGTGACAACAAGAATAACCACGACAACAACAACACATTGAGCTAGAGTAGTATCGTGATAGTACTAGCAGCGGCAAATGCCACCGTTGATTGCCTGCCTTAGACAACAGCCAGTCTCAAGCCCACAGCGGTCAATAAGAATACTTTCGAAATGATCCATGAACATTACTACACCTAGCAAAACAGCACCCAACTTATTCTATTCGATTATCCAGTATTGCAATACAGCTGCAGCAGCAGCAGCTGCTGCGGTAGTAGAAGCATACATATATATATATATATATATACATACATATTATATACATATATATATATATATATATATATATACATATTATATACATATATATATATATATATACATATTATATATATATATATATATATATATATATATATATATATATATACATATATATATATATATATATATATATATATATATATGGAGAGAGAGAGCGAGAGAGTGCGACAGATGGAGCAAATGCAAGCTAGAGCGGCATCGCCACAGACGTGACAACAGCTGCTGCTGAAGAAGCACCACTAAAGGAACACGAGTCGTTGTCGTCGTCATCATCACCTACGGCTGTCTATGCGTGTGTCGTCGTCGTCGTCGTTGTCGTTGTCGTCGTCGTCGTTGTCGTTGTCTTTTTCCTCTTGGCTTGCCAGTTACGACCTCTAACACCTACACTGGCTGGTTATTACTTGATGTTGTGGCTGTTGCTTCGTTTGGTGATAGTGTAGCTCTTGTTGTTGTTGTTGCCCTCGTTGTCGTCAATCACAGTTCTCATTGCAGCTTCTCATCGTTGCCACCACCACTACCACCACCACCACTTCTACTACTACTACTACTACTACCACTACTACTGCTGTTGCCCCTGCTCGCTGCAGCGGCTACTGACAAGCTGACTCCAGCTGACTCGTGCCGCGGCCGCCATTGCCGTGGTCGTCGATTGATCGATCCTTCCTGGTCGTGGTCGTTCGTGGTCGTGCTTGTTGGTGGGTGAAAGCGCTACTCTAGCAGAAGCAACAGCAACAGTAGCAGACGACGCCGCCGCCGCCGCCGCCGTGGCTATCTTGCCATGGCAGGCAATGTTTTGGCGACAGCGGCCGCCAACAGCTGCTGCTGCTGCTGCTGTTGCCGCCGCCGCCGCCGCCGCCACCACCAACAATCGCAATCGTCCGCCAGGCCCGCCGTTAAACGACGGAACGTAGAGTGACGGGCCGGTCGGTCAACCATGCGCATATTGTGTCGAGCGACCGGCGGATAACGGGGTTAGCAGCAGCGGCGGCGGCAGCGGATGCCTAGCGGGCCTCCTACCGCTGCCCACATGCCTACTTAACTTGTTAGCGGGCGGCGGACGCACGGACGGACGACGGACGGACGGCGGGCGGATAGACTAAGTAACGGACAGGCCACCTAACGGACGGAACAGCTAACGGTTAATCAACGGATACACACTACAGTCAGACGCACCATTCACACACACTCAGAGAGAAACAGAGGGGGCGATATATAGACAAAGACCCGCTGGCGGCGGCTGCGGCGGCGACTGCTAAACGCACGCCTTGCTCCGTCCTCCTCGAGGAGCAGATAATCACAGACATATAGACAGCCGGACAGACATATAGACAGCCGGACAGACAGACAGATAGACCAGCTCGTGTGCAAAGGTGAAAAATGGCACGAGTGCCAAGCATGCCCATGTCTCGACACGCATTGGTGTTGCGCGCGGGTGATGACAGCGACCGCGGGCGGCGCCAATATTTACGCCAATAATACCACTGATATTAAGTGGAGTATGAACTCAATACCAGTTTTTCTTCTCTTTTTTTTTTCGTTTGTTTGTTCAATGTTGACTACTTGTTAAGGCCAGCGGCGGCGACCGGCGACAACAAAATCATCGCCGACAAAGGCGTCTCGTCGTCTCGTCTTGTATTGATCGACCCTAGAAGTCAACCCCAAGTTGGGCTGCGGTTAAAATGCGGCGGCGGCGGCGGCATCACCCACTGTCTTTACGTCGTCGTCATCACTTCTTGCTGCTGTTGTTGTTGTAGCTATAGCTGTCGTTGCGTTAACGTTACAGTAGCTACAGTAGTAGTAGTAGTAGTAGTAGTATCGACAACGATAGGCAACCATTAGCAATAGCAACACACGAGAGACATACAGCTCTAAGCAACAAACGGAAGCCGCAACGACAACAACGACGACGACGACGGAAGCATATGCATGGCCTCCGCCGCCGGTACCGGGTTGACCACGGTAGGTAGCGGCGTGGGCTGCAACCATCACCTACCACCTATATGATTAGGTATTATCGTCATCGTAGTTAACACTTGCCAGGGGGACAAGGGCAAGGGAAAATGCCACCATGGCGACGACGACGACGACAACAAAATTAACCTCGGGAAGAAATAAAATAAAGGAACAGGCAGGCGCCGGTCTTGGCTTGGTCTAACAACCGGGCGCCGAAAAGTGTTTGTAAAATTATGGCTGCTCTTATTACTGTTGTAGTGAATAATAATAATAATAATAATAAAATTAATAAGATAATAATAATAACATTTCGTTCATTAATCACACCGTTTCTACTGCCAGAGCTACGGCTACTGGTCGTGTGACGGAGGCAATGCCGGATGATCCCGGCGGCAATAACCGAACAACAACAACAACAACCACCACCACAACAATAACAACAACAACAGCCAGTAGTAGATCTGCATTACAGATGTCAATCTGTGCTGCCATAGAAGTATGCTACTGGCTCTATTTGCTTCGATGTTATTCTGCAGCAGCAGCAAGATTTGGAACCAATGGTGACAACAACACTAT
The DNA here is from genome assembly GCA_003439945.1 of Dermanyssus gallinae. Classification (NCBI taxonomy): domain Eukaryota; kingdom Metazoa; phylum Arthropoda; class Arachnida; order Mesostigmata; family Dermanyssidae; genus Dermanyssus; species Dermanyssus gallinae. Next base: position 463,724 of record QVRM01000562.1, on the reverse strand, counting down.
GTGCCGTGCTGCATGCAGCACGTGCGGCATTAGCAGGAGCGTCAATAACAGTGGTACCAAACGCTACATTAACAACAACAGACTGACAGTAACTAACTGACAAAAGAACAAATAGCAAATTGACATGGCAGAACAGAGCCCGAAACCCACTTACCGGGTAAAACACATCAAATCGTTAATACGACTACACACCTACACAGACACATATCCACCTACACAGACAGCATTCGATCTCAGGGACGACACGTCACAGGTGAATTATATATATATATATATATATATATATATATATATATATATATATATATCTGGCACATAGAACACGACCGATGATCATATGCCACGGGCGTGAGTTGGCTAAGCTCGCAAGACAAGACGATGATGACACGTTGTGGCATAAGCTGTCATTGACCATATTGTGCCAGCTCTTTACCTCGGCTGCACTACTTGCCGATCTCAGTACCTCCACCACCTAGTCTATGTGTCTGTCTGTGGGTCTGTCTGTAGTTCCTTCTATCAACAAAATGTTTTGATTTGCCTGGTTGATTAGGGGGATCTGCGGTAGCAGCGGCGACAGGAACGCAAATTTCATTCTGCTAACTACTAAGTTTATGCCGCGACCTTTCCTCATGAACATTTGCAGCAGCAGCAGCACCGGCAGCATTATTATGCTGCAAAGATTCATGTTCACAATGGCGACGAGACGACAATAAAGACAGTGCTGTGGAATACATCAGCCTCAGTATGAGAGTCTAACAGCCTGACAAGTCAACCGCAGTAGCAACAACAGCAACAATGACAACCCTCTTAAAGTCGAGCAATATGTCGTCTGTCAGCCTGTCTAGTAGTTCTGCTACTGTTGAGCTGCTTTGCTACCTAACGCGACATTTCAATACGGTTAGTCAACACGAAATTTCACTAATATACCTAAACTATATTAGTGTGTGTGTGTGTGTTGCGTATGTGTATTCACTTGTTGTAGCTCTGCGCACCTTCTAGACGCGTTTGTGTCGGACAATCGAGATCGCTTTCCAGCGTTCTAAACTGTCTCAGCGTACATACGACGACAGCCACAGCTAATGCAAAGCCATCAAATACACCGTACGTAGCCACGCACATCTTATCTCGGCGGGGCTACAACGACTCGCTGATATAAAACAACATTTGAAAAAAAAAATATATATTAAACACGAGAAAACATACGCACGTGACACCACTGAGACGCGCGCACAACAAAGCTATATACAAACCCATATTTATCTCGACCAAATCCACTATTGAATGATAGTTAGGGGATAGTGAGTACTTTATTTGACGCGCCTATACGGTGGTGACTCATACAACGACACACTATGTCCGAGGGAGAATGCCCATCATTAGCGAGCACTTACAAACGAACAAGTCGCCAATGTAATAAAATCCAAAGAATATGGTAAATCTGCGAGCCTCAGCCAAACTGTGTAAGAACACATTAGAACAAATATACTTAATCTTGGCCCGCTATTCATCTGTAAACTGTACAAAGCATGTCTACGCAGCGGTAAGGGAACGAAAGAATGGAGAGCTTCCAGCAGCCAATTTGCAAAAAGAAGCGCAAAGCAACCGACCCAACCTACTACCGCGGAATCGCACTAATTAGCGTCGTTTATAAAAGTTTCACTTTACTTGTTGTAGAACGACGATTTTACAGCGCCGTAAGCACGGATTTGCTATGCGAACAACATGAATTCCCAAGAGGACAATCTGCGTCTGACGCACATTGGGGCCAAGAAGACCAACTGACAATCAACATCGGCAAAACACACATGCTACAGGATTTAGTCAGGGTGCATCCTACGGAACACACGACCGGGTGCACTATGATTGAGGGAGTAAAACTCGTCAATCACCTTTGCTATCGAGAAATAAAAGCTACACGTACATTAGAAGATAATTTGGTTCTGGACAAGATACCGTTTACAGATCTTAGAAGCCTACAGAGAAATTATATAAAATCGCAACATGCCATTTGTAATGGATCTCCGTGTCGAGGGGCCTGCTTCTACAAGGTGATCGATAGAAATTGTAGTCGCAGAGATAGTCAGATCGATAATATGCCGAACAACATGGTTACACCATCACCTTGAAAAGTAAATGTTATAAGCTCGACGAGTGCATATGCAAAATATTGTGGGGGGGGGGGGTGCAATATCGGAAGTTGCCATATATTCAACTGCTCGGTTACCGAAACGTCTTCATTACATTCGGTCAAGTGTCAACGATATTGTTTGCCTACAAAATGATGCATAAACGATTATATTATGCTACAAGTTTACGGTTGGTGAATAAACTTGAAACACTAGATTATGACTACAATTACGACTATTACCACTACTACTACTACCACAGCGATAGAGCAGTATACACAAAGTCCACAGCGATAGAGCAGAACACACAAAGTCCACAGCGATAGAGCAGAACACATATAGTGCCTCTCAACATTAGCTTCTCCCTTGTGCTGCGACAGCTCGTCCTAGAGACAAATAGGAGACGGTACCCCACATACCGTGGGGGGCGGGGGGGGGGACTTTAGTCCAATTCTCGCCGCTTCTCTTGCTCCTGACGCCTTCGTCAACACGCAGACGCACATACATACATAAAGGTTTCTAGTGGTTGCTTTATTACAAACAACCACAACAACAGCAACATCAGCAACAACGACAACAACAACAACAACTCTGCTGTAACACCTGTATAGCGGCCGAAGCTGCTGCTGCCGCCGCGCCGGCATAACAAGACATCGCAGGCGTCACGCAAGGCCACAACAACAACGCGTCTGCAGCGTCTGTGCACATTGGCGTGGCGGCGCTCACGTGGACGATGCACACAACAGCTCCGCATTTCAAAGTACTAGAACTAGTAGTCAATGTCGTAGATAAATTAAACTAGTAGTAGTAGTAGGTTAGAGCTAGTCGAGCCCGGTGGCGTGGTGGTGGATTAAGTCTCCGCCTCGCAACCGGAGGAGACACATAGCAGGTGCGCGGGTTCGAACCCACCGCTGCACATTTGTATTTATGGGGGTCTATCCGTCTATGAAGCAATGAGAAAAACAGTTCCGTGGACGTTAAATCTTGGCTGAGGGTCAGCCCGAAAACTTTACTTTAGTAGGAGGCTAGAAGTACACATAGGTGCGCGGGTTCGAGCCCCACCGTTGCACATTTGTATTCATGGGGGTCCGTCTATGAAGCAATGTGAAAAACAGTCCCGTGGACGTTAACTCTTGGCTGAGGGTCAGCTCGAAAACTTTTTTTTTTAGGCTAAAAGTAGAAGCAGCCGCCAGTAGGTACCACCGCCACCACCACCACTACCACGACCAGGCAAAGAGGTACGCAGCAACATTTGGCAATAGATGGCCGAAGTCCACCGTAGGATCCATGGCAGTATGATGATGATGGTGGTGGTGGTGGTGATAATCTCGACAACAATGTCCAGCGCACGGGAGAAGCACGGATGCTTGCTGGAGCAGTGCCGATTGACCGACAGATGTGAACGATGAATTGTCGCCATTTTCCCTCTTTTTTTTTTGTTCAGCTCCTTCTTCCTTTCTGCCCTCTACGGTTACGGCGTATCGTACGTATGAAAGTGGCGCAAGACTGGACAGGCGACACTCGCATTACTTGCATTCTTCGTACTACTACGCCTTCTACGTCTAGCAGTTCTACGAAATCGACGACATCAACAGCAACAACAACGTGATTTTACTTTTTAATAGCGTTATCATTATGGTTGTAACCGTTGGCGATATCCTTGTTATCTCATCATTATCGTCAAAATCCACCACAACATCAACAACAACAACAACAACAACAACAACGACGACGACGACGACAGTAAAATTATCATCGTCAGCAATAACGATGATGACAGTAGCATCAACAACGACGACCACGAGAAAACACCATCATCATCATCGACAACAAGAACAACAACAGCAGCAGCAGTAACAACAGCAACAACAACAACAACAACAACAACAACAAAAATAGCCAGCACCAGCGTCAACACCAACTGCGTACAACTACTATTCTAGAAAGACGGCGGAATATTTCGGATAAATTCCGCTTTACTACTGCTGCTGCTGCTATAAATAGTTCGTCGATAGTTGTTACGGGATAGGCGGATGATCAAGTGCTTGTCCGGGTGTCTGCGTAATGATGAATGGAGAGTCGTAATGCTAACTGTGGCGCCCTGCCCTGGGGCCGGAGGTGTAATTGCTGCTAGTTAAGCGCAATACAATATGCCTACGTGGTTCTGGTGTGTAGGTTCGATCAACATCAACGGATGCTGATCCCGGCGGGATCAACTGTTTCTTGTGTTCGATCTGTTCGCCATGTCACCGCCAGCAGCAGTAGCAGTGTGTACGCTAGAAAAGGTTCTGTAATCAATTTAGTCACTGCAACAACGACTAACTAGCGTGTGGACAAATAGCGTGATAGAACGCCCTACACACGGCAATATCCGAACTACAGGAAAGGACAACAACTCGTAACTGGCCCTTTCTCGCCCCTTGATCTGTTTGGGAAACCCTAGATATCTCAACATGTCCGGCCTTAATATTACTTATCTAAGATATTATGCCGGGCGACCACACACACACATACCTAACCGGGGCAGATAACTCCGACGGCGGCGCGGTCGAAACGGATATTCTTAAGCAGAAATAGGCATTCCTCGTTCTAGCAAGGATACCCCCTGTCATCCATCGATTCGTGGCAGGACAAATGGGATCGAGCTATAGTGGACGCACGCAGTGGAACAGTGGACGCGCTGCTCTTCCATTCAGAGGAATGGTCATAGCTCAAAAATGAGTGCTTTCTTGAAGTGAGCTATCGTGTCACGCTACCAGAGTGGCGACGGGCCAGCCGCGACGAATTCCAATCGTGCCGGACCCGAGCTTACAGGAGAAGCTAACCGAGACTCGTGCATCCTGTGCAATATTCGGGCAAATCGGACGCCTTCGTGCACACAACCCTGCAACTGTGCAACGCGCTTGCTTCTAAGAGGGCCGCTGTCCCCTCCGCAACAGTGCGTGCTGCACTTTCTCATCTTAGGACCCCCGGTGGTCATTCATATTTATCCTTCAGTCTTAGATTAACCGAAGATCTGGGAGGCCTGGAGCGAAGCTTAAAAGAGGCTGCGGTTTTCAGACCATTGAAAACTCAGAGTTTTAGTTTGTAATGCCGGTCGTCTGTCGTCTTGCAGTGAGTCTGACAGTCGAGCCCGGTGGCGTGATGGCGTAAGTCTCCGCCTTGCAACCGGAGGAGACACATAGGTGCGCGGGTTCGAGCCCCACCGTTGCACATTTGTATTTATGGGGGTCCGTCTATAAAGCAATGTGAAAAACAGTTCCGTGGACGTTAAGTCTTGGCTGAGGGTCAGCCCGAAAACTTAGGTTTTTAGTGAGTCCGACAATGTTCGGCTCACATCCAAAGATTGTGTGTCCGTTCGTGCGTAACGCATTTCTCCCGTCGTTAAAAAACAAAACAGGTGGTCATACATATGAACGGCCTCCACACAGAGGGGGATGACAGCATGAAGGATGACAGGATGCCTTGATAGACACCCGACATGACACCGAAAGGGCCCACCTATTCGGGCCCGCCGGGAGCGCTTCGGAGAACACTGCCCATGCTGCGCGCGACTCGAGATAGAGCAGCCAGAAGCGGGAAATTGGGGTAGTGTGGTAAGACCTGCACAGTTAAGCCTCCACGCGTCGATCTCGACGCATCCCAACAGGGAGGTGAACAGACAAAGCGTGTAGAGGCGCGTAGAGAGACATACAGAGACAGGTAAACAGGGAGACTCCCCCCACACGGCAGGTGTTTATCGAAAATATGCCGAGCACTTTCGAGCATCTGAGGGGGAAGCGGCGCCTGTGCATCATTGGAAAGCAATGGACGCGAGCCAGCCAGCCAGCATCACCGTTACAAGTAGAGACATGCGCAGCTGATTGACTGTAGTAATAGCAGTGACGCAGTAACGTCTCTCTATCGTGCTCATTAGCGCCCTTATTATTATTATTAGTATTAGTATTCTTATTATCACCATGATCATCATTAGGATTCACAGAATCATCAGCAACAAGCCGACAATGATGCTGGTGAAACAAACGCCATATAGGAAGGAAGGAATGCACGCGCGAATCGAAACAAATCAACTTGCATGAGATACGCGTATGAATCAACAGAGATTATCATCAATCGTGTCATTCACTACTCAGTCAACAGACAGCTGACGGTTCAGATGTTGTTCTAGCTATGACTGACCCTGTGTGTCTGGCCACCATCGACTTCTCCGAATTCGTACCGCGTTAGTTACTCGTGACGAATACGATAAGTACGCGGATGTATTAGGGAGAATAGCCAATGACCAATGAGTAAATGATAGAATGGATAGTCATGGACCGAATTGTTGTGTTGATTGTGCGATTGAATGAAACAATCAATTCGTGACGACTGAGTGAATGACTGAGTACGAGTGAATAATGTCAATAAACATTGCTCAAACAGATCTCATTGATTGTTCGAACGAGTAAAAAATGAATGAACAACGAATCAACGACTGGATACGCTCTGCTGAAAAGATACTGCGCAAACTTTCATAACATCGACCGACGTCTGCTGTTACGTCCCTGGGCCCACCACTACCTCCCGGCGTTACTTACTCTATTCGTATTACTAGCTCGTAATACTACTGCTACGTCTACTTTTATCACGCCATCACTAACAACCAACCATTCTAAAACAGTAAACAATCACGATAAGACCTCGTTGCTGCTGCTGCCGCACGTCGTCGTCGTCGTCTTCGTTGTTGGCGTTGTTGTTGTTGTTCATGACGTCATTGTTGTGACCGTCTGCTAATCCAACAGCTGCACCGTTGCCATTGACAACAGCAGACGACAGCAGAGGTCAACATCAACAACAACAGACGACAGCAAGGACGACGATGACAACAATAACAGACGATAACAAGGACAACAACAACAACAACAACAGACGACAGCAAAGGAGGCGACGACGATGATAACAACAGCTGCTGCTCCCTTACCGCTTGCTGTGGCCATCGCTCGCAATAGCAGAAACTGCAGGACCAGCTGCGAAGGTGGCAGACGATACCTTCGCGTTGTCGCACCTCTGCTAGAGTTGTTTAGCCGACAAACAAACAGGGGAGAAGGGGGGGCGGGGGGGCGAAGGAGGAATAGAGGGAGGGGGGAATAAATTGAGGAACAGGCGGCGAGACGAAAATGTGCATGGTGAATTAATAAATGATTGCATAGACGATGGGTGGATGGATGATAGAATGGGTAGAACAGCAAATACCGCTCGTTTTCTTGTTGTTGCTGCAATTGCTGTTAGTGTTGTTGCTGCTGTCACTGTTGTTGTTGCTGCTATTGCTGTTAGTGTTGCTGCTGCTATTGCTGTTGTTGTTATGATTGTTGTTCTTGTCTTCTTGTTGCCTCGCTGCTGCTGCTGCTGCTGTTAACAGCTGGATTCGGCCGCACCGCCATCGCAACCAATGTGGACAACCATAGCTGCTGTCGCGATATCGTCGTTAGAAATGCAGCCTTTTATGCACACAAACACAGTCTCTCTCTCTCTCTCTCTCTCTGCCTCTCGTTGTTACTGCAGTTGTGGCTGGTAAGGTTTCTGCTGCGCTAAATCCAGCTAGCCGCGTTCCTACATGCGTATATCTGCGGTGTGATCGGGAGAAAGAGAGAGAGAGAGAGTGCAACAGAGGGGATAATAAAATAAGATAAATAAGAAACAATACGAATAACAACATACTTCCTTCCGCCCGAAAAAGAAGACGAAGAAGCAGTACTAGGCTGAGCATACGCCACTAAACATAACGGCCCGAGCAGCAATTTAAAACAATCTCTCTATCTCTCTCTATTTCGTTCGGTCTCTCGTATTCTCTATACTAGCAACTTGAGGTACGCTCTCTCTCAGTGCGATGACGACTATTACTAACTACTACTACTATATTATTACAATTATACTATATTAGTACTGCGAGACTGCAATGACCTCCTAGCACAACCAACCATGCTACTGCGATTGACAATCTAACAATCGTGGCGACCGACATTCGTCGTGACAAATCGTCTACTAACTAACTAACTGCTCGCTCACACAAGCAGCTAGCAACAAAACACATCGACTGATTGTCGGGCTGGCTGCCAAGCTGTCCAGCAGAGATGAAGGCGTGAGATGAAGGGCAGGGTGCAGTGAAGGCAAACGACGCACACATGTCGGCCATGATAACTACTACTAGTTTCGTACTTACTAGTAAATCGTACACTTTCACTACTACTACATTACTATTACTACTACTACAACTACTACTAATGATGCTGTTGCTGCTGCTGCTGATTCGGCTAATGCCGGCCGATAACCACCGAAAGCCAGCGAACATCAAAGCATCATTCGTATCGTTCGTGGCCTCAGTAGTCGGCGTCGTTTTCATCATCAATCAATACCATCAATCACCATCATCACCGCCACTATCATCATCGATGCAATCATCATTATTAGCAGCAGCATCATCATCATCATCATCATTGTCATCATAGTCATTATATGGACAACACAGCCAGCCACAACGTTGTGCATTCCACAACGCAGAGCTGCAGCTCTGCGACCAGCCGTCGTAACCGGCTCAACATATCGTTGTGGTTTTTTTTTTTCGTTGTCGAGCCACATAACCAACCAACACTTTTTACAACTGTTCACCGTCTGTCTGTTCATACATCCATCCAGAGCATTCGTGCTGCCGTCCATCCAGCTACTGGATGGCCGAAGACAACGACGGCACTAATGCCACCACTAACAACAACAACAACAACAACACCGGGAACAACAACAACAACAACAACGACACCGAGAACAACAACAACACCGGGAACAACAATAACATTAACGCCAGCAGCAGCAATAATAGCAACACTGGCAACTACAATAACAACAACAACGTCATCAGCAGCAACAATAGCAACACTGGCAACAACAACGCCAGAAACAACAACAACAACAACAACAAGAACAACAACGCCAGCAGCAACAATAACAACAACGCCAGCGGCAGCGGCAGCAACAACAACAACAACAACAACACCGGCGACAACCGGCGACACGGGCACAACCATCAACCCAAAACCACGTCTGCCATCAAGCGACATCAACAGCGCGATTCGCCCCGCCATCAAGCGTGGCACCATCGAGTGTAGCAGCAAGTGTGGCCTCCTGCCTGCCTGCTGTCTGCTTAGATGTCCATCAAGAAGCAAACCGACGATAAATACACGCTTCGATTTTCCTCTTCCTCTTGTTGGTTTCTACTTCATCTTCCTTATTTTCTTCGTCGTCTTCTTCTTCGTCTTAGGCTTCTCCTGCTCCAGCTCTTTTTCCTCCTGTTTACCGAGCCGAGTGATGTCTAGTGGACTGGACAATGATTTGACTAGCTAACTAATCCACAAAAAAATGAACTACCAGATCCAAGAAGAGAAAAAAAAGGAATAAATCAATAGTCAAGTGTCATAGATGTCGTCGATGATCAGGGTTTTTACCGAAGCAATCAGCAGAATGCTATGTTGCTGCTGCTGCTGCCGCTGCTGAATGAACGTCGATGGTATGCTATGATGCTATGCCATGCCGCTCAGAATGTCAATGCAATGATGCTATGTCGACGATGTCTCTGGTCGTCGTTGTCGTCGTAGGTATGGTTCTCGTTTTACGATTCATCAATCCATCCAGGTTAATTATTAATCGCTCTGCTTGCAGTTCATCCTTTCATTAGCACCACCAACAACAACAACAATCATCACCACCATCGTCATCATAATCACCAGCAGCAGGAGCAGCAGCAGCACTAAAATCATAGTCATTAGCCGCATCACGACACCACTCGCCGCTGATCGAGGAACATGCTCGTCACTGCCACGAACTATTGGCAGACATATATAGAGATATATATATATATATATATATATATATAGACAAGCTGGGCAGGCGATGATGCCGAACATATCGCCTGTTGTTAACAACAACAACTTGTCGAGTCAAGTGCCGCCGTATGGTGCTGCACTAACTATTACTTAACTATTACTCGTAACTATTACTTAGTAGGATCTCTGCTTGTTTGTGTGTTTTTGAGCGTTTGTGCTCATAGCCCACCACCGCAACTAGCGCACGTTAACGGATGGGTGATGAACGAATTCGATTCGAGCGAAATGGAGTCGTTGTCGCGCTATCCGAATAATCTTTATCGTCGGCGCTGTTGTTGCAGCGCGTGTTTTTGTTGTTGTTATCGATGTTGCTGTTGTTGTTGTTGTTTTGTCTGGGACTGTCATTGTTGTTGTCGTCGTTCGTGGCCAAGATCACCATCATCCTCATCATGATCATAGTTGCGGTGACTAGTGTCTTGTCTGTGTGTCTTTCCGTCTGTCTGTCTGTCTGTTATGCCACTGATGATCTCAAGACAAAATCACCCCCCCCCCCCGCCAGCCAGCCATCTTCCGCAACTGCTCCTACACCAGACTACGATCTACACGATCCCCACCCCATAATCTCACTGCATCCTCTTCCTCCTTCCCCTTTCGCTCCCCCCCCCCCCAAGACGCTCCTCCCGCCAAAGTGGGCATGTCAATGTTCCCTGGTGATGGTTGTTGATGTTGGTCATGTTGTTATCGTAAAGCTTCTTTTCCTTCTCCGTATTCCAGTAGTAGTTCCCAGTAGTAATCTTCCTCCGTCGTAGGAATCCCTCCCCCCCCCCGCCCCCTATCTACTAGCGGCGGTGGCGGCCGTGGTATGTATATTCGTCAGTAGAGAAATGGCCACATAAATCAGTACATCATCATCAGCATCATCATCGTTGTTGTCGCCGTTGTGGTTGTTGTTGTTGTTGTGGCCATCATGATCACACATCCACCACCCATCGGCCAACCATCAGCATGTCACCATAACCACAGTGTGCCTACCCAACAACAACAACAACAACTATGACAAACAACAACTGGCGTACTAACGAAACATCTCCCAGACAAACGCTCACACATACACCCATAGACACATCCGCCTTGGCAGAAGCTGCAGCTGCAACAACAAATTACAGCAGCAACAACAACAACAACAACTAAAGTAACAAACGATAGCAACAACAACAACAACTAAAGTAACAAACGACAGCAGCAACAACAACAACCAAAACAACGAACGACGCAACAACAGCAACTGCAACATTGTCGTCGTCATCGTCGTTGTTGTTGATGTTGTTGTTATTATTGTTGTCATCGTGGTCGCACATCACAACGCCGGAGACGACGTTGTGCAGTTGAATTTGTCGTAGCATTTGCCGCCAACAACATCGGCGCTACAACAACAGCATAAACGGCGGCAGCAGCAGCAGGTTATCCGAGCGCAGTTGCCCGAGTTTGAGTTTTTGTTGTTGCTGCTGTTGCTGTGGGCTATTGTTGTCTTTGTCGTCGCTCCAGCGGGGGGGGGTGGTCTCAGCAACAACAGCAACTGTAGTAATAGTAGTAAAGATTGTGTTCGTAGTCGTGATAGTAGAAGTAGTAGTAGTAGTAATTCGTAATAATGGTCAAGATATGGTTCGTATCTCTGTGGTCTGTGTAGACGTACGTATGTGCTCAACTAGGTTGTAATACAGTGACCGTACTAGTTAGACGTTGTCGTTGTTGTTGACGGCCGTCATCGTGGTGGTGGCAGCAATAGCAGCAGAAACAGCAGCAGCAGCAGCAGTAGAAAGATAATTGAACAAACAATCACCACGAGTCAGTCCACATGGCGCCCCCTGCATGCAGCCCCGGCGGCCGTGACGTTGGTGGCAAAGCCACGGTGGTGAACAGCCATACATACATACAGTTGACGAAAAGGCAGGCCAGGCCACGCCAGACAGTGCAGTGCAGTGCAGTGGTGATATACGGCCGCATCGACAACCTTCAACTTTCGGTTCTTCTTTCTTTCTACCCATTACGTTGCTGTGGTGGTGACAGCAACAGCTGTAGCACGAGCAGGTGGCGTAGTCGTCGTTGTCATTGTTATTCATGTCGCTGCTGCTGCTGCGGCTGTTGTTGTTTATGTTGTCGTTGTTGTTGTTGTTGTTGTTGCTGTGATCCCTGTTGTTGCTGCCGTTGTTATTCTGATCCCTGCTGTTGTTGCCGTTCATATTGTACTGATCCCTGTCGTTGTTGTCGTCCGCTATCTCTGTCAAGCCCGGTGGCGTGGTGCATTCGCCTACGCCGCCGGCTCGCGACCGGAGGAGACACATAAGTGCGCGGGTTCGAGCCCCACCGTTGCTCGGTGTTCCCCTCATTTTGTAATTTCAGGGGGCGTCCGTCTATGAAGCAATGCAAAAAGCAGCCCCATCGACGTTAAATCTTGGCTGAAAGTCAGCCCAGAAAGTATGGTGTTTTTATCCCTGTCGTTGTGACTGTTGTTGCCGTTTGTGTCGTCCCAATCCCCGCTGTTGTTATTGTTGTGCTTTCTACTGTTGTTCATGTTGTTGTGCTTTCTACTGTTGTTCATGTTGTTGTTGTTGTTGTTGCTGCTGCTGCTACAGCAGCTCACAGGCTGCCCTATCTCGCAGTTGTCAATGCCGATTCGATTTTAGTGTACACTACTAGTTCGCTCACACAGACACACACGATGCGCCCGCTTGGCAGATTTGGTAAACTATCTAGCTAGCTTCTTCTAGTTACTACTGCTAGACAGACTAGTTGCAGCAGCAGCAGCAGCAGCAGCAACAGCAGAGCAGCATCGGCAGCCTGGTTGGTTAGTTGAGTTTGTGGCAAACTAAATTCTACTGACGCAGAGACGTCGTCCGTCGAAACGACGTCTGCGCGCCAGTGGAATGGGATGAGCTGGCGCCAGCCATATCGTCAGCAATAGCAGCAGCAGCAGCAGCAGCAGCAGGAGCCGCAAAAGCACCAACCGACAGCAACAGAGACGCTTCAGCTAGAAGAACGGCCACGTTAACGCTGGCGCTGTGAAGCTATTCCGTTAGCAGCAACAACAGCAACTGCTTTCGGGTTGCTTCTGCCTTCCGTCTACTGCTAGTTGGCAATGGATCGTGGACATACGTGGTTCATACGGAGAACAGCCGTATTAGTACTAAAAGTAGTAGTAGTAGTAGTAGTAGTAGTAGCAATAGAAGTAGTATATAGAAAATAAAACAAATAATGGATTGGTAAATGAATCAAGCAACTAACCACGTAGAATTCTTAGCAATAGTTATCGTCGTCGTCGTCGTCGTTGTTGTGTTGTTGTTGTTGTTGTTCTGGTTGTTGATGAGAAGTTAAAAATGAACAGAACTACACCTATTACTAGAGTAGGTAGGAGGCACGGCGACGTAGTTGTGGCACAGCTTCTATTTATAACCTCCATTACTACACCATCATCATCATCATCACTACCACAACCCGACCACCACCACCACTACTTCTACTACTAACTGCTACTTTTTTTAGGAGGTGATTACTACGATTACTTCTACATTTACTTCCAAGCAACTCTTTGCCGTAGCGTCTCACCATGCCGTCCACGATGGTGGTGGTGGTGGTGGTCACTCTCCACGCTGTGACAACAGCTGACGGCAGCGAACGCTAGTGGAGTCGCAGCGGCAGCAGCAGCAGCAGCAGCAAAGACAACAGCAGCTGTTGCTGCTGCTGCTGCTGCAGGTGGGGTGAGTGGGTGGGGGCTGCAGGGGGTCACCAGCTGCGACTGAAGTCGAAGCTTGGTTGGTTCGTTCGTTTGTCTGAAGGACGCCGGTCGAGCAAGAGGAGCATAGGAGCAATGATGGCCCGGGGCGGAAACTGCTGCCACATGACGACAGCCATGATTTACACATATATATATATATATATATATATATATATATATATATATATATATGTGTATATATATATAATATCTGGAGGACGAAAACGACTGTAATAATTGTACTGATGATGCCGATAGTGGTAGTGGTGTACTACTCATTGTGGTTGATGCTCTCATTCAGTTTCGTCTTGATGCTTTGACATGTTTTTTTTTCCCCACTTATCCCCACACACGGAGTAATGCACGTCCTCAATCATGCACACAGGTCGAGTCCAAGATATTATTACCACACGTGACACAGTACACAATCGAGAGGATCGGTCACACGCTCCGCGCTTTCTATTCGAGTCTACAACACGTGCGTTGGCGTCGTAGACTTGTCTCTCGCTGCGTTGGCGGTTGGTTGCGATCATAATACTAGTTGTAATATGAATAATAATAATAACATGTTTTTAATGTGATAACACAAATAACAATAATAGTAATAAAACACTCATAATCTTCATCTCATCATAAATACACACACAGCAGCTGTAACGACGACGACAACAACAACAACAACAGCAACGGCAGTCGAAGTCGATCTGTGCCTACTGATGCTGCTCCTATCACCATCATGTATCCTGGAATTAAATTTGTTTAAGGAACTGGTTTTTAACCACCAGTTGTCCTGGCGTTTGTGGTAGACAGTCCTGGAAGCTCTGCTCTCCAGAACCGGAAACAACAAACACCATGCCTTCTTCATCGCCGTTGCCACCACCGTTACCACAATCACCAACATCATCATCGTCATCATCATCATTATCTTCTTCTTCTGCATTAGAATCACGTCTTATCAATCAGTTCCATTCTAATCAGAGTTGCATCCGCAGCAGCAGCAGCAGCAACAGTCACGCTGCGGCAGCATTGCCGCCAGTCACACCGTCAGTAAACTTGATGGTCGATGGTGACCGGCCACGGGGCGACTCGATGGTGAAAGCGTCAATTGATCGCCTCCGTCTGTCTATCTGGCCGTGTGTGCAGAATTGCTTGTGTGACATCGGCGTCAACGACATTGGTCGAGCTGCGGCGATCTGCCTTGGTCTCTATCTTTCTCTCTCTCTCTCGCGCGCCGCTAGATAGATAAATAAGAGTGGGATAGAAACAGGCCAACTATGGCCGCTGCCGGCTAGTGGTGTATCCTTGTATCGCTCCGTATGAACACGAGATTGTTGAGATTGTTCTACTACGAACGAATACACGTCTACAATTGTGTCAACTGTCACTGCTGTTTAAGCTGCTGTGTAAGCTGGTACTGGTCTCGCGGCCTGCTATAGTCACTCTTCCTATTCTTTCTACGACTGGTTGAAGACGACATTCGTTTCTACATATATATATATATATATATATATATATATATATATATATATATATATGTATATATATATATATACAGACACGGGCGAAAGCCTTTTCTGCAAAATGCCCTGAATAGATCGAATTGTTTGAGTTCGAGTGTAATTATGGAAATTGCAAGCTCAATGAAGCACTACTGAATTTAAATAAATTTGCCGTCCGAAAAAGACAATCCTATAAAAAAAAAATATATATATATATATAACAGATGATCCTCGTTGAGGAGCGCACACGGCAGGCATGCGAAAGCCGTCTGCTGGTGCTACTGGCACTGCTTCTGTGTGAGCTATAATAACAAGTCTATACGAATCAATATTTTGAATTGCCGTTCGAATAAGTACCATCACCGTCAACATGATGCTTATGATGATGATGATGATCGGTTTTCCGCAGCCAAAGTTTGCGCATAGAGACAATCCCTGACTGAGTACAGCCCAGCCGATCGCTGTTCTGTCGGGCTGTTGTGTCTCTGTGCCATCTACTGCCATCTAGATTTATTTCTCTCTTTTCTTCTTCTTCTTCTTCTTCTTCTCTCGTTCTCTATCTTATCTGGATCATCGTCGATATGTAACGGTCACAGACACTGTCACCATCGTCATCATCATGATGGTGGGTGCTGATGATCCGTGATAATGACGTGGATGATAGTCATGGAAATGATGAGCAACAACTTAAGGAACCAGACCGTCAATGTTGTTGTTCTCATTAGCAGCAGCATCACCATCGACGACGACCACGATACCAGAACAACCACACCACGAAGACCTCTCTCTCCACCTGCACCGGCACCACCTCGATGTCCACCGAGCAAGCACCACGTTTAGCTTCACTACTAATCCACGCCGATGATGACGACCATCCATCAATAGCCATCAATCATATCGAACAAGACGCTGATGATAATTATTATTATTATTATGATCACCATCATCATCATCATCTTCATCATCGCCACCATATTAATAATAATATATCATCAATACATGATGAGGCGATTCAATACATCGACGCTCTGCGACGCCGAAGGCAAACAGGGGAAAAGGAAGGGGAAAAACTAAAGCCATAGTTATGGTGATGACTACGCAGATAGATAATGATGCTCACGATACTAACGAGTAACCTGCTGGCTGGTAAACAAAACCACTGTGGACTATACCTGAACTTGTTTACTACGTTCAGCGCTTGCAGCAGTAGCACCAACAACAACAACAACAACAACAGCAACAATGGCAGAGACGCCGAGGCAGCCTTAGCCAAGGAACACGTGAGCAAGAGGCTGTTTGCTTGCTGGCTAACGTTATATATATATATATATATATATTGGGTATAATATTACGTATAGTAAATAAGATATACAGAGAACGACCGAAAGAGAGAAAACTACTACCACGACTTCCCCTGATGATGATAATGGTAATAATCCTTTCGATGGATAGCCGAATGGACGGATGGTAGTGGTGGTGGTGGTGAGGAGCCATGATGATCACAGAACGGGCACGCTTATTGGTGTCTGTCTGCTCTCGATGCTGGCACGCGAAACAGCCCGCGAGTATCATCGCCGAGCAGAGTGCAGCGACTTTGTGTCGTAATGCAGCTACTTTATGTCGCCTTCGAACAGCAACAACAATAACAGTAACAACAACAGCAGCAGCAATAACAACGTTCACGTCTTTGACGTCGTGGTCCATGGGCATGGAAATGGAACGTCGTCGCCATGGCTGTTGCTGTTGTTCTGGTTGTTGGCTTCCTTCGTCGTCGCCATTCTTGTCGTGGTCGGTCTGGACCAGCCTCGTCCGTGTCTCTCGAAACACCGATACACACACACACACGTCGGAAACAACGTAGAGAAGACGTGTAGTAGGTTCGGCACGTCGGCTGGTCGATCGGTCGGCAGGTAAGTAGGTATCTAGCGGTATGTAGGCAGACCGTGTAGTATGTGGCATCGTGGCGGCCTATGTGACGATCATGGACCTGGTGGACGGACCTCCGATGGCGGGCGGGTGGATGACTTCTGATGGTGGTGGTTGGTATATATATATATATATATATATATATATGTATATATATAGGGGTGTATATATTGCTGCTGTCGGATCTGTGGTCATGCTGTGGCTTGCGGCGAGCGACCGACCGATTGAAGGCGCGGCATGGGCAACAGCCATATGAAACATCCCCACGCCATATGAAACAGCCCCACCACTAACAGGGGCATGAAGGAATAGCCACCCTCCCCACCACTAACGGGGGCACGAAGGAATAGCCCCCCCCCCCCTTCCCATCACTAACGGGGACACGAAGGAATAGCCACCCCCATTCACCACTAACGGGGGCACGAAGGAATAGCCACCCTCCCCACCACTAACGGGGGCACGAAGGAATAGCCCCTCCCCCCGTTCCACTCCCGTTCCAAGGATCAATCATCCTCACCATCATCATCATCGTCATCACCAGCATCGTTGTCGTCGTCGTCGTCGTCGTCGACAACAACAACGAAGAACAAAATCAAAAGGAATAAGAAGGTCGACCACGACGACGACGACGGTGACGACAACGGCGATAACAAACAAATAAACTCACTAACACACACAAACTCTCGGCCAGACTTACTGAGGAGCCGGTTGAGCCGACTGCGGATTGGCGCGATGATGCTGCTGCTGCTGGGGTGGCGGTCCTGGAGGTTGCTGCTGTTGCTGTTGTTGCGGTGGCGGCTGATGCCCACCCCCCTGATGAGGTGGTGGTGGTGGATGAGGTCCCGGAGGCGGCGGCCCCCCTGCCTGCGGGGGGGGTCCGCCGGGCACGGCTGAGGGTGGCAGGCCACCAGGGGGCGCCTGCTGGGGCGGTGCCGGGGGCGGCCCGCCCGGATGCTGTCCGAGCGGCATCGCGGCGGCAGGATATTTGTTGTTGTGGTTGGCGGCGGCGGCGGCGGCGATGTTACTGTTGTTGCAGCTGTTGAGCGATGATGGCGGTGGGGGTATTGACGACGACGATGATGATGATGATGATGACGTCGACGGTGAGGGCGCCGACGGGGTGTTCGTAGCAGCGACGCCTGCTGGTGATCCCGTCACCACGGCAGGACCGGCCTGTTGTTGTGGCTGTTGTTGATGTTGATGATGTTGTTGTTGTTGATGTTGGTGTTGATGTTGTTGTTGGTGTTGATGTTGTTGATGTTGTTGGTGTTGTTGTTGTTGCTGCAGGGCCGGCGGCTGCTGCTGCTGCGATTGTGATGGAGGCAGGTGACCTGACATGACAGCCGCCGAGGGCGCGCACGGGTCGCCCACTCTTCTAGATGCGCATAGCACACGATTACTGCACCACCAACACCTCTCTAGACAACAATAGCAACAGTAACAGCAACAACAACAACAAGTCGAACTACGGCGACGACGACGACGACGATGGCGACGATGGCGGCGGCGACGACGATGGCGACGACGACGACGACGACAACGCACGATAACGACGGTCTACACTACACTAGACTAGAGATAGTAGAGGAGGTATATTTCTCGCTTGTTCGCCTCTGTTACTTGCCTGTTTGTCTGTCCGGCTGACTGTCGAACTGACTGTCGAACCTGTGATCAACACAGATCAATTGATCGCAGGTCGTCGATGCTTGAGCGACTTCACCACCAAGACGACGACGACGACGACAACGACGACGACAACGACGACGACGATGCACGCACGCACGCACGCACGATTTCACCAACGAAAACGGCCGATTTGCACGGATTCTTTGTTTGTCACGCACCACGGTGGTGGTCCGTCCGATATGGATGCTCCCTGCTGCTACGGCTGTTGTTGATAGAGCCACTGCTGGCCACTCTATGGCTGATTTCTACAGCAGTAGCGGCAGCGGCGGCGACTGCTACAGCTTCTGCTACTGCAATTCGGCTACCAGCACGCTTACTACGGCGATGGCCGCTGCTACGACTGTTACTGCTGCTGCTGCTGCGGCTATCGTGGTGCACGTCTGGGGGGTGACGCTCGTCTGCTTACTTTGCTCGTTCGTTTCTCTCTCTCGCTCTCTCTCCCCCTCCCTCCCTTGTTTCTGTCTCTCTCCCTTTTTCCTCTCTATGTCCCTCTCGATCGATCGATTGTCGTCGGTGGCCGCTGCTGCTTCCAACAACAAACAAAACAACAACAACAACGACGACAGCGACTACGACGACCGCTTGTACCAATGCTATGGCGATTCTCCTTCACGTTTGCCTGTTTGGAGAACCCAGCAGCAGCAGCCGGGCGGTCGGTCGGTCAGTCAGCCAGCCAGACGGCCGACGGATGGGCAAGATGGCGGCGCCTGCTAAAAGAAGGAATGCGGTCGTCTGCTTACTACGACGAAGATTACCAACGGCAGTCGACCGTCTGTCTGTTTATTCATCTCTCTTTTGCTAACTAACTATCTATCGGTATGCAACCGGCTGTCTGACCGCCCGGTCGCCCACCCGTTTGTTGGTCAGCGGGCGGTCCGCCGGCCGGCCGGTCGCGTCGGATGAACGCATTTTTGCTCGTCCGCGCTTTTTACGTTGTAGTAAATATATATATATATATATATATATATACAGAGAGAGAAAGAGTGTGTACAAACGGTAAATGGGTAGGCGGTTAGCGATTGTGGCTAAATTGGTAACCGGCGCGTTAACACTCTTTTTTTAAAGTAGTAGTAGTAGTAATAGTAGCAGAAGTAGATGAAGTGAGTTGTGGTTTATTACTACCAGTGTAGAAGAGACTTACAACTTAAAGCAGCTTCGTCGTATACGATTAGTGTCAATATGTATACTAGACCTCGAATAGAAGGTAAACGCTTATGCGGCGAGACTTGTTGTCGTTGGTTGTCGTCGTTGTCGACGCAAATTAGTTAGTTAAACTAGAGTGGCGGGACGCACCGACTACGTACGAAATTCATGCAGGGCGCGAAATTTGAGTTGCAAATTGTACGCCTTCACCTGGCATACGCGCGCCACTTGTAAGTGGGGGGAAGGACTACAACGCGTTTCTTCAAAATTCGTCACAAATTCTGTGTTCCCTGCTTTGCTTGCTATCGCTTACCTATTGCTAATGATGGTTAGGATTGCTATTTCGTTCAATATTTCATCCACACCTCCTTGCTGATTGTAAGTGATATTCAACCTATTTTTTGTTTGCTTGCTTGCATTAATTGAATTGACTCATTAAAATCATTTCGAAAACGATGCTGCATTGGGCCAAAATATGCGCTTAAGAAGCGCATTAGGTTACCGTTTTTGAAATTAATCCGATTATCGGTAAATAGATAAATTCTTGTTTAAGTCACAATTGTGCAGCGCCGATAAGTCAACAATGTGCAACTGATAAACTGACTGATGGTTTAGAAAAAAGATATATATATATATATATATGCGTGTTTGTCCCCATGCCAGTAGTCAGTGCTTTAGAGAGTCGGAAAACTGTGAAAAGAAACATTATTGTTTTCCAATAGAATGGGCAAATGTCTTGTTTAGGAGTGGCAGTGAAACCACGAAAATGTATTATAGCCATTTGGCTGGGCGGACATTTTCCAAATAGATGCGATGGCGGAAGAATGATTTGATCAAGAGTGAAGGTGAGCATGCCGTCATGTACGGAAGAGCGTTCTGCTTAGTCATGCTACGTTGGCTAGCGGAAGTAAAATATACGTATTGAGGAAAGTCCGCAAAATCGAGACGTTATGATGGCTCATTTTTGAGCTTTCACGTTCAATACCTAAACGCTTGTTACGTTTGTGGGTAATAAAATACAGACTTGCGGAGCAATGCGCTCTTTAAGGAGATTAGATGATAAGGGAACCAACTTGATGGTGGGTCAATTCGTGCGTGGGAAACAATTAAGGTTTAACGGTACAAAAGTGAGCTCATACGAACGGACACAATGCAGCATCGGTTTGTATCAAACTGATAGAGTCAAATTGAAACAGAAGCTAAAAAAAAGATAAATAGGAAGCTACGTTTTATTAAGCTCATGAGTGTTTTACGTTTGTAATAATGCGAGATGCTACGGTGATAATGTATAAAATTTTACTGTTACCTGTACATGTGCTTCGCACTAGCCTTGTGGCTATATGAAGTTCTAACATAAGCGAGAAGCTACAATTAAGAATAGAAATGTACATCTTATATATATACACATACTTATTATATAATTTGTACAAAGGGACACAGTTTATCAAATCCGTCAAAGCCTAGCTTGGAATGTTTGTACTACATGTTTTATTATAATTTTGTATATTGTCATTATTCTTATTATCCTATTCGGAGGGTATGAGAGTAAGATGGGAATATGGCAGGGGAATTTCTGCTGCAGAGAATATCAATTGAAGTGCAACGTGGAAATGCGGCTGCGGTGCTAGGTTCGCTGCCTTCAAGTCTACCGGGTCTGATCTGATTATGTATTAAAAATATGTTGAGTATAATGTATAAATAAAATGTATTCACCTTATTGAGAAAAAAAGGCGAGAAGTTTGATGTGTGATCATTGTGCTCATGGTTGATGTCGAGTGGGAGAGATTGAGCAGGTTAGGGTGAATTCCCATTAAGATTCGTTAGATCTTGGTAACGACAGACATCTCAATTTGCAGCTGTTAGGGCTGAATTGATATATCTACGTATTTATAATTCAGGGACTCCCATGGTGGAGATCCCAATATTACTCGCAAGGCTATGTTTTGCAGACGGTGTAACAGACCTAAGTAAGGAGTGGAGGGCAACTAAAACGTAATGGAAGTCGTAAATATGGAATACATATTATCCAATTAAAAAAAAAAAAAAAAAAATATATATATATATATATATATAGCTAACATCCTTGTTACGGCTAGGGCGGCGAGAATGAGTCTTCCCCATTGCTGCTACACGGTGTCAATTTGAATTCGGCAAATCTGCAGGCACGCTACCTAGGAGAGTCGATAAATAGAACGAGCGCAACGAACAAGAAAGTAACCGAGTCATTCTACGGATTCGTCTAGGAATTTAGAAAAGGGTACTCAATGCAACAGAAGCTTGACGGCTGCCGTTGTTTACGAAACTTTGGTCTCGAGGTCCCTTAAATCTTCTCGGTAGATAGCGGTTTGTTCGGCGGCTAGATAGAGCTTAATAATACTTTTCGGGCTGACCCCAGCCAAGATTTAACGTCCACGGGACTGCTGTTCGCACTGCTTCATAAACGGACCCCCGTAATTTCAAATGAGCAACGGTGGAGCTCGAACCCGCGAACCTATGTGTCTTCTCCGGGCGCGAGGCGCAGGCGAATGCACCACGCCGCCGGGCTCGACAGTGTGCTATACCCAGAATCCCACTAGGTGGAGCTTAGGAATCTTTTCTTTCCGTACGACGTACTTCCTAGGGCTCCTGTCCTTCATCTTTAGTAGAAATCAAGCAGCGTGATACCTTTTCCTCATAGTGGTAACTCTTATAATGAGCGCTTGCAGACCTAACACGTTATGCAAACTTAACAATGCTAACGGAAAAGAGTAAAGAAACACGACCTACAGCGTCTAGGCTGTATGTCAGGAGCCAGAAAAGTGGCACTAGACATAACAATACTATTGTGTATGTAGTTAAATACAGGGTCGTCGCAAACTGACTACCCTTGAATCCAGGATTAATTATTACACCGGTGTCGCTGAATGGGCAGACAAACGAAGGAAAGACGCAAATATACGGAATTGAGACTGAAAAAAACTCCTTCGTCCTGAAACAGAGCCCCAGACGGGCCACAGCTTTTGGAATTTCGGAATGCAGAGATATGAGGTTATTTAAACTATGATTGATTGTGGGATCTAGGAGCGAACGAATCCTCGCAGACGTGCAAAGAAAACATCTCGAGCGCAAACGTTTGAGTATTTTTTGCACTCCCCTGACCAGTTTGTTTGTTCTGTATTTGTTTGATGCTTTTAGATCGGTAAGCAGTACTAATATGTTTAGAAAGTACAGACAGCCCTGTAGAAACCCGTGTACACATCGGGGGTTACTGATTGTAAAATACCGATAACTTCTATTGGCGAGTACATATGAGATCTCGGCTAGCTGAGTGACCATGGTAACCAAAGTTAAACAACGTCTGGATCTTGACATACAACGTGGAAACGTAGCTTCCGTTCGTGGCACTTTTCTGAAGTGGTCTCGACCTAGCCTAGACGAAGCGGACACGTGATTGTCACAATACACACCTGCTAGGCCCATTGGCATAGCTAATCTTCTGCAATATGTGCCCCACATGCATATTGTAATATACCAAAGTTATGGGTTGCAGTGACGTAAAATTCTATATGGCGCAAAATTACAGGGGAGAATGAGAAGAGAGGGGAAAATTAGAGGGGTCAGTCTTGCGATAAACCGGATAGGATGACCTTTATTCAGGATGTTGTCCTTAGTTGTCCAAGTTATTTTTATTTAGCCCTATTTGCCAAACCGTACAAAAGGTAGCCTCTAAAGAACCAGGCGTGTTAAGATATATTGGGTTTCCAAAACTATTCTTTGTGGCGGCACAGTCCTTCACTTTCAGCTGTATGGCGTATCATTTATTCTCAATGAGCATCACAAAAAAATAATTTCATCAAAAAAATCTATTAAACCGACGTAGATGACAAATATGACTAGCGTACTAGACCTTTAGACGACGCTGCCACAGCATGTTTAACATTAGCTTGTCTTGAGCAGTAGTAGTGTAGGGGGTATGGACCCAACTACTGCGTATTTGCAAAAACAAAGGGTACTTACCCCGTCAGAAGTACGTTTCTGGTCAAAATGACATCGGGATATTTTCCATAGTTATGTGGCCCCACAAATATAAGTCTTAAAGATTTTTTTCAGAAAGAGCTACAATCTTTTGAAAAACGTGTGGGCAGATCATGAATTTTTCTCAAATAAGTGCGAGCCTACATTGATCCAAGCTTAAGAGGGTCTCCGATCAATTGACGTAACAGAAGGGTGTACAATATCTCCTCCAATCTCCCCTCCAATGTCCAAGGTTTTCGAAAAAGCTATATATGAACAGTTAAACAAATACTTTGAGGTGTTTAATGGCCTAAGTCAGCGTCAGTTCGGTTTTTGATCCAAAATGTCGACGACTGTACCCATCATGGATTCTGTTGAAGCGGTTTGCAAAAACCTAATGTTAGAAAATACAGTCGCCGGCGTGTTTATAGATCTTAGAAAAGCATTTGATACAGTTGATGTAAATATTCTAATTAAGAAGTTAACTCAATATGGAGCGGATGATATTTTTGTCTTGCAGTCGTTTATGTCGAATAGGAGGCAAGTCGTTCAGGTGAGCAATGCACTCTCGGATGTAAGAAATATATCGGTTGGAGTGGCTCAGGGCAGTATAGGTGGTCCACTTCTCTTTAACATCTTTATTAACGACATATTTAACGTAACAAAACATGCAAAGTTGACATTGTTTGCGTACGATACCACCGCCCTATTTGTTGGGAATTCCCCAACTAAGGCAAAGGCTATGGTCCACAGGGACCTTCAGAAGTTACCATCATGGTTCAGGAGTAACGGTCTCTATATGAATTAGAGGAAAATAAGTATATTGCAATTCCTTTCACCGCGGTGTTCCGTTACGATCAATCAATCCCCTCCGATTCCAGTGCGACGGCATAGCGCTTTCGCTTCTAAGGGAAACGAAGTTTCTAGGCGTTATGTTGAACGAGAAGCTGACATTTGAAGTGCATGTCACACATATACGTAAGAAAATATTTGGCAGCAATGCAGCTCTATGCAGAGCTCGACGAATTATTCCCCATAACTGTCTGATGGCGATATATTTTGCCTACGTCCATAGTCACCTAACTTACGCTGTAGAAGTTTACGAGCACTGAGAACAACTCTGGACCTCTGGATGCGAGACACCGTGAAACCGCACCACAAAAATATTAGCATTTTGTCGTTCCCCAAAACTTATAGAATACTGTCTCGTAGTTGAAATTAAGCGTATACTCCTTGGAGTGTATCCAAACTTATATGGTCTGAAACATCAGCAACACCCATATCTACAAGGGGGGACGCATCAAACCTGCTTACTCTGTCACACGCCAATCCCAACCAGTCAAAGCTATCAATCAGAAACATTGGGCCTTCTACTAGAACAAAGTACCGGCCTCCGTCAGGCAGACATAGTCTCTGCTCAAAATCAAATGCGATCTCAAAAAGCATTATCTTGAAACTTTGGTATCTGGTTAAAAGTGATATAAACATACAACCATGTTGCAATATCTTGTAAATAGGTGAAAATGGAAAAAATAGACATTGTTATCTCATAAAAAGGGCTCAGAACAAGTTAAGTGCTTAATGGAGCTTGAAACTGATGTGTGCAATTGTCTTACAAGAAATGTCAATAAACAAACAGTTGACAGTTGAACAAGGATTCCTTCGCGTGCCAACATGCCGATTCTTCTAGTTAATTTAATAGATTCTTGCGCTACGCCAGTGAGGTCACGAAATGGTCCCGAGACACCAAGATGCGCTGAAGAGGTTTTCCCACGGCATAAAGAACACGAAGCCTAGTTCTCATTTCCCACAAAAACTTCAATTCCCACCGTCCGGCGTGTGTCTCCTCGTCTCGCTGCCCCCGGTCGAGACCGATCTGGAGGCACGTCCCCGGATCTTTGTTGAAGAGAACGGCCTTCTGACCGGCAATCAGTAAGGATGTCGGGCAGGGGACTCCACCCCTGAACGAGTCCAGTAGACTGGATAGCTCGGTCGAGAGCGGCAGCCTCCGGCTATGGCCACCAAAAACACACCTGCGCAGAGCTCAGAATATCTCAGCTCTCAAGGTGACTGTAACATAGCGGGCGCTCAATACTGGGGCGTACCTGCACTTAGCCGCAACATCCCCTGGAATCTAAAGGCGAAGAAACGCCTCCACCTCTGAATGGGTCCTGAGGAGTGTCTACGCGGAGTGTCGGCAGACAATGTATGTGGTAGGAGACATGCGACGGGACGGCTCATCTTCTAGATCTCAGGTCTTATTCCCACACGAAGTTTTTGACGGGGCAACAAACTACGTGGCGCTTGCAAGAGTATGAGGACTTCACTCTCGTATTGACGGGGGAGCTTGTAGGTAATTTCCAACATATAATTTTAGCGAAGACGACGGGGACATTCTATGCGCCGTGTGCCGCTAGGGAAAGCCTTGCCCTCCAAACTTTTTGAAGCAGTTTTTTTTTTTATCAAATCAGGGACAGGTACATAGTAATTTTAAATGTCAGAAGTAAAGGAATCCGATGTACTTTGTCCGGATATGTTTTTCTAAACGCACTTGGAATTACCGTCGAAATCAAATTTGCGCTAGACTTCGTTGGTTATAAAGTTTTAAACTTGTATTGTGTTAATTATACTCAATTATGTTGCTTTATCGCGTATACACTTTTGATTTGTGCATACACTTGTAAACTTCTGTTGTGTTACTTATACTCAATTTGATTGCTTTATCGCGAACACACTTTTGATCGGTACAAGCACTCGTATACTATGTATATTTTGAATGAAAGGTGACAGATTGCCAACCTGTTGGACACGTCAATAAACCTGATTGATTGATTGAGAGTTGCTTATAAAACACCAAAGCGGTCATATATGTCGTTGAATTGAACTAAGTTCCGACTAAGTCAACATCCATCGGTTAACCTGAGGTGGAAGCCGCAGATCTAAAGCGTACATAAAATGTACATGATTGTAATGTTCTACAGCTTAGTCACTCAGACCCATCCACCAATGCTTAGTCATTCGAATCCCACCAACCTCAGTGGAAAACCTGTTGGCACTGTAATAACGGGAGTCAACATCTGGGATTAAGGTCAACTCAGATACACAGCGCACATGACTTAATCGCCAGCGCCTTGAGATTCGTAAACTGGCTTACGCGAACATTTCATCCATAAAGACCAGATTTGTAAATAATATTATATAATTAGTACGTTAACCACACAAGACTTTTTGCGTTTGTAATATGGAACTAGAATTAATCACTGCGAAATGTGTTGCAGTGCGCACAATGGCCTACGTCTAATGTACAAACTCCCACCTTCGTTTTGGTGCGTTAATGATGGTAATAATAATAATAATGACGTAACACGAGAAGCCTAGAACATACTAACCTTAAGATGTACCTCACAGAAGATACATATACCACAACGCATAGAACGAAAAGCAATAAAGACCACCGCGTAGGCTTCGCAGAGCGCAAGCTGGCTGAAGGCGACATACGAGCCGCAGTACGTGCGCTGATGTCTCCTGACGTTATCGCCCCCGTCGACCATAACACAGAGGAGGAACTTAAGCGCAAGCATTCTCCGCTTGATAATATTAGCAGCGATAATAATAGCGGCAGTGGGATCTTTCGCGCTAGCTTCAGGAGCAGGGCTGGAGGGCTTACGGCCAGGACACCTAAAAGATATGCTAGACCAAACGATTCCATCTTCAACAAGATTATTGGAGGAGCTCAGAGTTCTTATGGAGAACGCAATTAATGGTAGACTACCACCGTTCTGCCTCTCGATCTTCTACGGTGCAAACCTTACTGCTCTTCGGAAGAAAACAGGCTCTATACGCCCAGTTGCATGCGGACTGACCTTAAGAAGACTGGCAACAAAGATAGCTTTGGCCACAAATAAGAGAGCAATACTCGCAGCGATAAAACCGGCGCGGAAGCGGCAGTTCACGTCGCCCGAGCCTACGTTCAAGTAGAAGGACCGGCGCGGTTAATGGTTAAGCTAGACTTTTGCAATGCGTTCAATTCAATCCGAAGATATTTGCTTCTGCGGAAAGTAGAACAGCATGTTCCGGACCTACTGCCACTGGTCTGGCAAAGCTACAAAGAACCCTCACTGCTATCCTGGGATACGATGACGCCTATCGTTTCAGAAAATTGAGTTCAACAGGGAGACCCGTTAGGACCCGCGCTCTTTAGCCTTGGTATATCAGGCACGGTCGCCCAAATGCAAAGCCCGTTCAACGGTTGGTACCTAGACGACGGAACACTCAGATATCGTAGCATCGGACATACGCCAAATTAGAGAATTTCAACAACAAGGAGGCCTAGCTCTTAATGCAGAAAAATGCCAAGTTACTGCTTTCGGTGGATCCCACGAAGACAGAGCACGCGCAATGACCACAATATTAGAGATTCTACCTTCAGCGAGACAACTAGACAAAGCTGATATGGAACTACTAGGAGCCCCATTAGGCAAGCGAAGAATCCCTCAGGTGCTAAACGACCAAACAGCCTTTATCGAGAGCGTATCACCTTTGCTCAAGCGAATGCATCCACAAGCGGCAATGTGCGTGTGGAAATACAGCCTGGGAGCACTCCGTTTTAACTATATACTACGTAGTGCACCGACAGATCTCTGCCCAGATGAACTTGAGGCATATGATACTTCTACCAGAGAGATCATGAGCGAGGTGCTGAACGTCAAGCTCAACGACGAGATATGGAAGAGGGCAAGTTCACCTATCAAGGAGGGTGGACTTGGCTTAAGGAGTGCAGTAGACCTGGCTCCAGTATGTTACGCTGCTTCGCTGAACCAGTTCGGAGCTCTGTCAGAATCGTTGGTAAGCCACGATGTGCAACAGCAAATTTACAAACATAAGGTGGAGACTGAATGTGAAATCAGGATAAAATTGGACCCCGGCCCGTTGGAAGAACATCTATATCAGCGCAAACTAGACGGATATAGTAGCAGAAAGCTAGCAAGAGACATCCAAGACTCTTTGTGTACGCGCCGTGAACAGGCGGTTTTCCGAGCCGCCAGAGATATTTCTAGTGGAGGCTGGCTTAAAGCCCTGCCATCTCCACATTTGGACACCATGCTGGACCCAACCACTTTCCGCATGGCTGCTGCTATCAGGATAGGAGCTCCAATTTGCGAACCCTTTCCTTGCGCAGCATGCGGAAATGAGGTCGATGCCTACGGTCTACACCCACTGAGCTGTCCAAGAAGCTCTGGAAGGATTTCACGGCACATGGAGTTAAATGAAATCATCAAAAGAGCTCTTAGGAAGGCAAGGTTGCCAGCAAAACTGGAACCACGGGGCCTCGGACAAGACAACGACAAGAGACCTGACGGCGTGACCATACCATTATGGTCTCACGGCAAGTGCTTGGCCTGAGATGCTACAGTGTCCTGCACAGTAGCTCCATCGTATCTCAGCCATAGCTTTGTTAGCACAGGATGGGTAGCAGAGCACGCCGAACAGGAAAAGAGACGCAGATCTTGAAAACAGTCTTCACTTCGTACCGGTGGCTATGGAAGCATTAGGACCCATCAGCAGTGGAACAGCAAAAGTCATTCGGGATCTGGCCAGGAGAATGACAGCAATAACGGAGGACCAGCGCGAAGGCGAATATCTGAGACAGCTTCTGTCTCTCGTGGTGTGTAGAGGCAATGCCGCTTCTATAATCGGCGCCATGGGATGAGCAGCTAAATAAGTGCTTGAATCGTCGTGACACGTTCGAACCTCACAACTGTACTCTGATAACACAATAATAATATTAATAATAATAATAATAATAATAATAATAATAATAATAATGATAATGATAATGATAATGATAATGATAATGATAATGATAATGATAATGATAATAATAATAATAATAATAATAATAATAATAATAATAATAATAATAATAATAATAATAATAATAATAATAATAATAATAATAATAAACCACCGTTCTGCCTCTCGATCTTCTACGGAGCAAACCTTACTGCTCTTCGGAAGAAAACAGGCTCTATACGCCCAGTTGCATGCGGACTGACCTTAAGAAGACTGGCAGTAAAGATAGCTTTGGCCACAAATAAGAGAGCAATACTCGCAGCGACCCGGCGCGGAAGCGGCAGTTCACGATAATAATAATAATAATAATAATAATAATAATAATAATAATAATAATAATAATAATAATAATAATAATAATAATAATAATAATAATAATAATAATAATAATAATAATAATAATAATAATAATAATAATAATATTCCATCATAGGCGCCATGAATTGATAGAAAGCGACCGGAGCAGGATAAACCTGGCATAAACGTTCATACCCCACAATTGTAATAACTGAATGATAATAATATTAATAATAATAATAATAATAATAATAATAATAATAATAATAATAATAATAATAATAATAATAATAATAATAATAATAATAATAATAATAATAATAATAATAATAATAATAATAATAATAATATAAGAAGAGCCTTACGCAGAGCTGGTATACCAAGCACGCTCGAGCCCAGATTAAGACTTCATGACGACAAAAGACCTGACGGTATAACAATCCCGCTATGGGGTAACGGCAGATGCTTGGTATGGGATGCTACAGTGTCCTGTACAGTGGCTCCCTCGTATATACGCCACAGTTCACTAGAAGCGGGATGGGTTGCCGAGCGCGCAGATAATGGGAAAAAACGCAAGTACCAAGAACTGGAGACAAGTTATATCGTAGTGCCAATATCGATGGAAACAAAGGGCCCGGTAAGCAAGGGAACCAAGAAATTCATCCGTGAGCTGGGCCAACGGATTACAGATCTCACAGGGAATTGGCGCGAAGGCGAGTTTCTAAGGCAACTGCTGTCGCTTGCAGTGTGCCGAAGAAACGCCGGCTGTATTGTCGGTTCTATGGAATAATATTTAGGAGTTAGGAGAAGACAAGGAGTACACGTTCACACCTCAAAATTTTAACATTTAAACAATATTAATAATAATAATAATAATTTTTGTTTTTTTGGAACAAGTGTTTATTTTATCAATATGTACATGTATCACACTTATCAATATATTACTTATATAATATCTACAATATTGCTTATATTATTCTTATTGCTTGAGTGTCGGTGACCACTCAACATAATCTTGGCGTTGCCTCTCTGAAATTCTAATGACACTCTCTGTCGGAGGAAAGCGGTCGATCTTGGCTCCGCTGTGGCCTCGAAGAGCTTCTTCCCAAGCTCCTCTGTCAGTTTGAGTGCATCCTTGCCCCAAACGCCAGATGACTCCAGGCCGAACGCCATTACAACGTGGTCCTCAAGGAGATGCGCGTATAGGCGCCGTTTGTGCATCTCCCGTTGGTGGATAATGTTGCCGACGCCCGCGTTGGCTAGTGCACGATAGCCGAGAGCGTGCGTGTCGGAGACGGTGACGTCCCATGCCAGCGGCCGATTGCGGTCCCAGTCTCGGCTGGTAAGGCCGTCCGGTCGACGCTTGTCGTCGCTCTGTAGTCCACCAGGCTCCAGTGTGACCGGTAGCCGGCTTGTCTGAAAGCGCGCCCAAGGATGTCATTAATGGCATCGTGGCGGCCCTGCGTAAGCCCAGCTTAGTGCAACTAAGTCGGTGCAGGCCATGCTCATCCACCGTTCCACCACACGGGCATGCCTCTGTCTCAAACATGGCAATGCCAAGTCTGAGACCACTGGCGGCACGGAAGTGGTCATCAGCCAGCTTACTGCCGACTAACTGGGACGGAAACACGTCAAGCCACGCTCCGGCAGCGTCGGATGAAATCGCTTTCAGTCTAATGCCGTCTATATCTAACTCACAGGCAGACAGAAGAGTTAAGTGGGTAGCCTGAGTGGCGATTTGGTCCCACCCCTTCTGCCTAGTGACCTGTTCCTCAGAAGGACGACCAGACTGACGCGCGTCCCAGATTCGAATGGCGTCTTGTTGGTGGTTGATGAGTCCGCCGGTAGTTGCGGCCACTGCAAAGGCGCAGCTATGCGACGAAGCAAGGAAAGCGGGCAAGGCAAGGTCCGTGGCCGAGCGAATGCCCATTCCATCCAGCCGGATCGATAGGCTTGCCTCCATCCATGCCTTATCATCGAGCGTCAGGTCAAGGATGTTTTCCAAGGCTCTCCTCACTTGGTCGTCGAGGTCCAAAGTTTCTGACGGCAAAAGGAAGATAGGTGAGGTCCGTAGTACATACAGGACCTTTTGTACTCCCATTGCGTGCCGGAACAGAAAGAAGGCTTAATGTCTACCGAGATGACCCAGCCTCTGGTAAAGTCGGGAGAGCTGTTCTCCTTTCTCGGCCAGTACCGGGCCGATCATTTCGGAGAAGACCGCCGTACCCAGCAGATCCAGTTCACACCGGCCCTTTACAAGGATGCCCGGGAGGTTGCTGTTAAATTCTGCAATCACCTGCTGTCTCTCTTCGTCCTCGAAACCCTGTAGGTATAACTCGCATTTAGATGGGTTAAGCTGCAGCCCGTTCCATTGCTTGAACGCCTTGAGACCCTTGATTTCTTCGAGTAATGCCGAAGGATCGTTGTCCAGAAGGGTCCCATCGTCGAGGTAAAACAGAGGGACCTTGGATGTCACCTGTTTGACGTACTGATGCAACAGCAGGCCAAACGCAAGAGAAGCCGCTACGTCTCCCTGCTGACAACCGGTTGATGATTTGATTTCAACTTCACCGAACATCAGAGGAGTCGGCCTGCTATATGCCTGGTGCATCATTGGATAGAGGGCCGGGGCGTGCTTGGAAACCTCTGCCAAAAGTTGTCCTCGTTTGTTTAAGTTAAACGCATTTTTAAAATATAATTTTAGGAGGCAGCATTTCTCGTTGTTTTCGAGGAAGGTGCGAGCCGTGTGGGCAATTATTTCTGCACCATTATGAGTGGCGTACCCCATTTGCCGAGGCTGCAGGTAGTTTTTCACATTGACCTGGGGAAGCAGGGTCTTTGCGGCCAGTCTACGCAGAGTGCAGCCAACGGCTATGGGTCGGTATCCTCCGGTTTTCTTCTTCAGGGCAATAAGCCACCCTCCATATATGACGTTTCTCACAGTCTCCGGAACTTGCCCGTTACGTATGATGTCGCATACCTTGGCGAGTGTTTCCAGAACATCGTTGTGGTCTCCGTTGGCAGGGAGAAGGCATTTTAGATGGTCAATGATGACCGGATGGAAAGGTGCGAAGTGCCTTGGCAACATCCTCGCTTGAGCATGACCCAACCGCTGGCTAGCCGATAGGGGA
Organism: Dermanyssus gallinae; assembly: GCA_003439945.1. Taxonomy (NCBI): domain Eukaryota; kingdom Metazoa; phylum Arthropoda; class Arachnida; order Mesostigmata; family Dermanyssidae; genus Dermanyssus; species Dermanyssus gallinae. The sequence goes on along the minus strand of QVRM01000562.1, from coordinate 430,445 downwards.
TGGTGGCACCACGTCCCCTGCGGGAGCAGGAGGGTGTTTTGCGATCATCTCATCAATCGACTCCTTTGTTACGGACGCAATCGTGTCATCGGAAGACAAGATTCTAATGGCGCTCCGCACATTAAAATCCATGGAAAGCTTGTGAGCAGCGATCTGGGCGCGAGCTTTATCCGTCAATACACGTTTGCCTCGCCCCTCAGCCTCCATGTAAGTGAGAGTGGCAGCTCCGAAAAGGGCCACCTTTTCTTTGACTACGCTGGCCAAGCTATGGCCTCCTTGGGTTTCCTTGTCGACGTGGAGGACTTTTGGGGCGAGGCTAAGCAGCGCGGTCCAGCTCACTTCGTCATTCTTTTTAACGACATCTTTAAGCAGACGGTGGAAGAGTCCGCGCAAGGGGATTCTCGCTTCCTTTGGGATCCTGCGCAGCACCTTGCGTGTCATCTTGGCGTTGGCGAGTAACTTGTGAAGAGAAAGGGGAGAAGAAGGCGGCAGGTGATAATCAGACGTCGGCCCTCCATTTACTGGCGGCTGGCTGGCGGGTTGAGGAAAGAAGTCTGCTAGTGGAGCGTGCGAAGAAGGCAGCGGTTGTGAGATGCTGCTAGTCTGTTGGAGCACTGCTGGTCCACTAGACTCGGCTATCTTCTTCTTATGAGTCCTTCCTACGTGGATCTGGACACCCCGCTTCGTAGGAAAACACATTGAACACCACTGGCATTGAAACTCATTAGCCATTGCTGCTACCTCTTTAAAGCTAAGCAGTTGCTGGCTTTGCTGTGGCTGTCCACTTCACATGCCTTGCCGTGCTAAGTAAAAATGTCGTTTCTATTGTCGGCGCGGTAATTTTTTTTTAATAGTAGATCAGACGCTCCAACCTCAAAATATCCGTTGAGCAGCCGTTAAGAATTCGAATTTGAGTGACAGCGACGCGCCGCTCGGAGCCTACGACCCGTTATGCGGGTGGTTTCGTTTTGCTTCATCGTGTCATTGTTGGAACTTCCCAGCGTCTTAGCTGCTGGCTTGTTCGTCGCATGGCCACACACAGCACACCAAAATGATCACTGAGTTACACTCATGACTCTGGTATGTCACTTGCTGGGTTTACCGTCCTGCACACTAACGGATAGGTGTCTTTTCTCGGAGCTCCATATGCACACGTCCGCACTCCTTGGCGCCAACAACATATAATAATAATAATAATCCCCCCCCCCTCCCCCTCAATAAAAAGACTCCCACTAGCACACGAGTGATATTTGAGGAGTGAGCCATCGGCGCCGTGGATTTAGGTACATTTTATTTAACTCGTAACGGGGTTAACAATTGTCCCCTAGCGAACGTGACGACAAACTACATCAGCCCTAAGTCCAGGCCTGGTGTAGACCACCTGGACAAGGTGCCAAGCACCGCCGTGGCGTTTCCACGTTGTACATCCAATGATAGCCTTTGCCGAAAAAAATCACCAGCGCGTGGGTCCCCCGTAGCCAATCTGAGACACTTGCATATCTTAGTAATAACTCCCTCAGTAATTTTACCTGGGTCCCCTAAGGTCTCAAAAGCAAAGGTCGAAAGTCCATAGAGTCTCCAATATGTGCATACTTCCGACACTTATTTCTTTCCGCATGCGAAACAGCATAACCAGCCTGGGTAGCGCCGTGACTGCCATTGAAGGTGCTAAAGAGTCAGTCACGGTAGCGTCCCAGACAAGTGTCTTCCCACCTTCAAGAACTCACAGTTGTAATAACAACAACAACAACAACAATAATAATAATAATAATAATAATAAGAATAATAATAATAATAATAATAATAATAATAATAATAATAATAATAATAATAATAATAATAATAATAATAATAATAATAATAATAATAATAATAATAATAATAATAATAATAATAATAATATTTAGAAGCCGCTATACAGAAAGCCGCTTCCCGACTTTCTGTAGCAAACTGTGAGTAGACGGACCCGGACCGCCAAGGGTCTCGAAGGCAAGTAGGTGAAAGTCGTACGGGTAACCGATGTTCTGGTACTTTCTAACCTTGCCTGCCTCGGCGAGAGCCGATGCATGACCAGCCTGAACCGCACCAGCACTGACCATTGAAGGGGCTAATGAGTCTGTAACTGTCGCGTCCCAAACCAGCATGCATCCGCGCTCAAACGGTGTTAACGTCAGACCGTCAGGTCTCTTCCCGCCCTCTCTGTCTAGTCCGACAGGCTCCAGGACGCACGGTGGACCACTGGATCGTAGAGCGCTGCTTAAGGTTTCGTTTAAGGCTTGGTGCCTTGCTCACCTACCTGCGCTGACAATACAGGACAGCCCGTGGCGTCCATCTGGCTGGACGACGTCTCCGCAGACACAGACATGAGTGTAGCTGAAGCTCGCGAACAGTCTGCCCCTCGAAACAAGTGGTTAAGACGAAGGGCCGAAAATGATGATCTCAGAAGAAAAAGGCCTCGGTGACAACCTACCAAGTGAATGCGTGACATTGCATTTTCTAGCTTGACCAGCCACCTCCCGAACTCCTTGCGGGAATAGGGGGACGCCTAGCAACTCTAAATTCGTGCCGACAGTCTTGCACCCTGGGAGAGCCTCTAGCACTTCGGAGTTAGCAGCACCTCCTACAGCATGGACCTCACATTTTGCAGGGTTTAGGGCCAAGGCACTCCGCTCAACAAACTCAATGACTCGGTGGATGTCCCTTAGTACCACATCGGGGGCGCCACCCAGAACACCGTCGTCCAAGTGCCATACATTTAGAGGACATTCAAGAGAGTCGACCAACTCCTTGACAGCCAGGCAGAACAGGGGGGGGCAAAGGGTCGCCCAGTTCTCTAAGATGCCATTCTTTGCCGCCAGCCCCGGATCGCCATTTGGAGAGCGGCGAACCCCAGCGAAGAAGATCAACGACTTTGGCCAGGGCAGCCGCAGGCCGGTCGGCGGCAGCTTCTAAAGCGGGGGATAGCAGATCTGGTAAGAGCCGATAATAATAATAATAATAATAATAATAATAATAATAATAATAATAATAATAATAATAATAATAATAATAATAATAATAATAATAATAATAATAATAATAATAATTGGGACATACGTTAACGACTTCTAATCCGCACAGGAAACAAATGAATTGGAGTCTGTTCTCTATCCGCCCGGCACTTGCTTGCGGTATTTTTCTCTGCCTCTCTTTCCCTCCTTGTCGACGTCTAAGTAAACATTATAGAAGCAAGAAACCATGTTCAACCCGGCGTGAGCAGCCAGCCAATAATGAAACTTAATTTAAAGTAGACACAGGAATGTGTACACAGAAATATATGAAGTGTATTTTGTAAAATTTCAGAAAAAAAACACCAAGATGGTGGCGATGGGAAACACAATCATACGAAAGCTAGTCACACCATTCTTAATACCGAATTTGAATGGTATGCATTTTTGGTATGGATACGGCCTTAAAGGAAATTTATGTTTTAATATATATTTTTTTTAAATAAAAGTTTTTTCTTTTTGCCTTTTGGCTAAGATCAGCGTGTTGTGGAGAATATTGTGTGAAAAGCTCTCTCTCTCATTCTCGGTCCACTCGTCGTAGGTGTTTGTTTATGCGCTTAGCAAAACCTACACGAGTGTAATGTGATTGTAAATTGTGCACGTATGCCTCTCAAAGGGTCTTACTGCACTAATGCGCATGATTAATACCGCTAACTGTGCGTAAGTGTGATTACTAAACAAATTGTGAATAGTTTCCTGTCGGTTCACTAATTTGTTCTCAGCGAAAATATTAGGTTTCACGAAACAACATCTCATTACATATATATATATATATATGTGGGGGGGGGGGGTTCGCAAGAACGAAGGTTCGAATTTTCTTCAAGCTATGAGCTCATCGAGAATAGATGATAAACCATATACCGCTAAGAGTCAGCGGCCATGCTGCCGCTGACGCTATAAGGGCTGTTTGGGAAACAATTCAATAGCGCCTTTATTGAAAAGGGTTGATACAGGTTACAACAATGAAGATACACCAAATTGTTCCGGCGATAACTGCTTAGATTGGTACACTCGATTTATTCGCCAGGCAAATATAGTATTAATACGCTCAGTGCGAGCGGTGTCCTTTGGCACAATAGTGTGACCACTACGTAGGCTGTTGGAGTAGATGTCAAAAAATTGGTCAATCATTCCTGCCTTTCGAAGTATGCGGAGGCCAGAGACATTTTGTTTTACAAACAGAGCGGAGATTGGCGGTAGGGCGATCGCATCCCTGTCGAGGTTGCACCGCCATCTTAATCGCCTTAAAAAATTGTGTTGGACGCCCTCAAGCTTACTGATAAAACCTTTTTGGTATGGTTCCCACACTGGAGAGCAGTACATTAGTACATCTTGGGAGAACTATGGCTTTGTACATCTTTATACATACATCGGGATCCCTGACAATTAAACAACGAAACAAGATATTTACAAGTATTGCGGAGGATTTCAGAAGGATTTCACCAGCTGGTGCACATGCTTCTTAAAAGTTAGGTCAGCGGTGACCTGTATGCCTAAGTCTCTCGTGACGGGAAGCGTGGGGAGAACGGTCCCATTGATCTCATAGTCAAAATCAGTCGACCCACGCTTCAGAACGACACATTTCTGAGCCGAGAGAATCATTCCGTTCTCAACACACCAACGGGCGATTCCGTCAACAGCCCTTTGCAGCCGAGCGTGCAAGGTGCTGTCATTCACAGGGCAGTAGAGCTTGAGGTCGTCGGCGTGCTCTAGGTACTTCACCCCTTCAAAAAAAAAAAAAGGTACTTCACCCCTTCAAAAAAAAAAAGGTACTTCACCCCAGGAGGGAAACCCTAGATATCTCAACATGTCCGGCCCTCGGTGCATTGACGTTATGCCTCGCGGCGGTTCCAAGCCCGTTGGGGACGAAGGATAATCGCCTTCTAAAAAATGGGATATCGCGAGCGTAGCACCAACGTTAGTAGGAAAACCCAAGGGGTCTAGGAGCAACAAGGTCTCCTCACATACAATTTTTCTGTTCGCGACAGTAACAAGATGGTACTAAACACCTTCGTACTAAATAAAGTAATCAATAAAGCCTATGATAGGTGATAGCACATGTCAAGAAATTACATATAGTTATAAAGAATAGTTAGTTTAGCAGGAATGAATGACAGGCAATGAGAACTGCCATTGCAACTTATACACATAGTCCAAAGATCTTGTAACTTTAGGAAAAGACCTTAGCGAATAGCACCACTTTGCAGTCTTCGGCTGAAAGCTGTTAGTCCATTTTTGTTCTATGGATACGGACATATTTATCATAAAACAAGCATGACAGGTGTGCCTGCGTAAACGTGTTTCACCTTCAACGTAGAACATTCCGGGTCTACATCGTTCCAAGAAATGAGAATCAGTTGTCTCGCTGCGCTCTACCTTATATAAAGCTTCTGCCAAGTTTCTTGTTTCGTCTAAGCTGACCTGAAAACAGATCATGGACATTATCCAAAAGAACATATTGACCCACGACTTGTTTAGAACGCATCAAACAGGCACTTACACTGTATACGAAAAAAAAACTGCTAAACTGCAACCTTCATAAAATGCCTAAATTAATGAAACACATAATTCTAAACTTGCCAGGAACCGTCATGCTTATTCACTCTCTGATAAGAGCAGGCCTAAGGAATAATATGTGGCATGGCAAATTAGAAATCGTATTTTTTTCTGTTGTGCCTGAAGGCGAAAAGCGAACGCTCTTACCGAGCTCCAGCATATAGATGTGATTCTCAAGACCAAGCTATGTATTGCTTGGGTGGTGGATACTTCAATGTGACAGATCGACCAGAGACAACTTGGCTTTTCGCGATTAATACGGTACCGAATAATTTTGTTATAGATTGTATCGTTGGGAAAGCGACTCTTCACGTTAAGTGGACCAGCATGGACTTAGAACGTTTGGAGAGCATCAAAATCATTGATTGAAGTTAAGTACGATTCCTTATACACGAAAAAGCTTTCTCAATTTGTCTAAAGAATCTGGTATATATATATATATATATATATATATATATGTGGAGGCATATCTGGTGGACTACTTTGTTTGCGTATATATATGAGAGCGTGTTGCCTCATTTATTGTTCGGCGTTGTAAGAAACGCACCAAACGCTGTTTAAAAGTCCTCGTGATAATATCCATTGTGATTGCCTATTGAGTAAAGTGCTTATACAAACCTTTCCTTGGATTTTGTCACGTACGATACTCTGTCTCTTTATTTGATTCATTTTATTTCAACCCCATTTTTATTTACCAAGAACTTGAACGCTGTAAAATGCAGTTCCGTAAATAAACCACGTTTGAATTAAAAAAAATGAATATATATATATATATATATCTCCAGCAAAAGTTTCGGGCGGGCCGTAATAAATGTAGTAATTTCGTAAGCGAAAAAAAGTGACGCAATGTGGCATACGCTCGCCAATTGCGAGACACTTTGGATGGCCAACCCGCCCATCCTAGCTAACGAGGGAGATATTGGAGTTGTTTTTCTGCTTTAGAAGAGCAACAGTGCCTCTGGCGTGGTGCTCTCTGAGAAGTGTCCAGCGACTTAGGTTCTTAGAGGTTGTGGCTTTTGAACCCCGAAGAGCCTCACTGACTTTGAGCAGCGTAGTCATGTTGGGGTGGCAGGTGAATATTTCGCACCTTGAATCAGATTTAAGCCAAGGCGACTACGTGCTGGAGTTCCCTATTGATTGATTGGGTAGATCATCCCCTCCTATTATTATCTTCCTAATATATATATATATATTTACAGAAAAAAAGAGATAGGACAGAGAGCGAGAGAAAGCGCGCGCAAGAGTGTTCGTTAGGCAAAAGCAATCAAAATATTTTGCTTTTATTACATAGTTTTCTTGGAGTTTTGCACCTTAAAGCATAATAAATATTTGTTCGACCTTTGCAAAAAAAGTAAAACGTTCCAAAGCAAAAACAGGTACGTAAATATATTTTCTCGTAACGTCTCCCACTGCTTCGGAAGGACAATGAGCCAGTAGCTCAACTAGTAAATCTGCTGCCGCAGCCAAGCTGTCATTGGGTTAGCGACCACCCACTTTGCAGTGCGCATCTTCATCTCAGGTCTTCTCTGATGCCAAAGCGTGGAAGGCAGACAGTTTTTCCTCGACTAGCCACCCAGCGCTTCGCCGACCTCTGTACTAACCGCAACAAACAACAACAACAACAACAACAATAATAATAATAGAATCACTACTATCAGTACAACTGATCCTGACACTACAATGACTACTCGTCTGGAAGGTACTCAACTCGGAGAGATTGAGAAAGTGCATCGCTTGCAAAATCGAGAGGTATATTGAATATAGGTTCGTGTGTATTTGGAAACAGACGATCTCCTATTTAAATGCCGGTTGCAATGCGCTTGTCGTGGTATCGTGAACGTGTTGATGATGCGTTTTTCTAAGATATCGGCTACATCCACCTAACTGCCTACCACAGAGAGTGTGGCGATCAAATAGAATCAAAGCAAACCTTAGCTTGAGAAGCAGGCTTGACGATATGCCCGTATAGGCACAGCCAACTTCGTAGTTTCGTGTCGTGTAGTTTTAACCCCGTACGACTATACTGACGAGACATTCCGAATAGCATACAAGCGAATAGCAGAAATATCCTGAACGATATGCTTGATGCCTGCCTCATGGGGCGGCTGTGTCATTAAGGTCGCGCAGTAAAGTCTAGCCTGGGGCATCTGCCAGTTTTTGCTATGGCAGGGTTATCCTGCATCATAGCTCAATCCTCCGAGTCCTGGAACACGGTAGGGCTCGCCGACACAGAGAAGCGGCAGAGGCATAGCGAACTTGCGAAGAACTACCATTTTCTGCCTGTTGTTTTGGACACTCTGGGACACCCATTGCCAAAAATAAGGGCAGATCTCTTACAGTCATGTCACAAAACGTATGCAGACGACCGCAGAAAATTGACGAGTCAGTTTTTCAGACACAAGAATTTCTGTACTCGTTGACTGTCTATAGAGAAATGTGGTTCCCCATATTTAGATGCCATGAACGTGGCGTTAATAATATTCGTGAGGTGATAGAAAGAAACATTGAAACCCATTTCACTGTATCGCCTGCGAGGGCTGATTCTTCGCACGAATGAGAAAGTCACTCGCCGACCTCATCATTTTATCATCTTTCGTACCGTAGCAACATCGCGGCGCACATCTCCGTTCGTAGCGTATACATGGCATGACGTTATGTACCGATGCAGAATATCGATCGCTAGAAGCCAAAATCCAGGGAAAACAACTGGTACTTTGACAAAACTGTACTTAGCGGGCCACCTCCGCTGTTCTACCGCTGTCAGCGGCCCGGCGCCGCCGACTGGGTGGTCTTTAGGTAGCAGACGACCGGGTGGGCGGGCGGCCGTACAGACGGCCGTCCATTCCAAAACAAGTAGTATGTCAAAAAAAAAATTCACCAAATTCCGAGCCTGCTTGGGTAGGAAGGAATCCGAGTGTGAGTCTCAAACAAGTTACTATTAGGTGCCGCAGCACGCAAGTGCATCATGCATTCCTGAAACCTTTCATCAAACAAAAATATATGTAAAAAGTCACCAGGGCGCTATGTAGCTGTTATTCTTGTTGCTGTTGCAGTTGATGTAGTTATTATTATGGTCGTTGTTGTCGTCGTCGTCGTCGCTGCTGGTGAGGCACCACAGTGTTGATGACGATAAGATTATTAGACGAGTCGGAATCATGAGAGGGTAAATGGGAACGAGACGGTTATGACAACGACGACACCAACAACAACAATAACAACAACAACAACTACAACAACAACTACAACAACAACCACAACAACAACATTAACAATGGCTATGATGATGATGATGATGATGGCGATCATGAGTATTTGTTAAATTCGCTGCCGCTGTTGTCGTCATCGTCGTCGTCGTCGTCGTTACAACCAAAGATCGGCAATGACAATTGATGGTGGGTGACGAAACCAGCAGTAGAAGAGGCAGTAGCAGACGATAACGACGACAACAACAACAACATAACCACAACAACAACAACAACAAAAACGTTGTCAGTAACAATTGCACCAATTGCCGAGTGTGTTCCTGCCGGCCACCGCCTGCCAGTAGTAGTAGTAGTGGTAGTAAACGAAGGGTTAGTTGTCTGTTTAATGACGGCTGCTCTTGGATCGAATTGTAGTTGTTACTATTGGTGTTGTTGTTTCTCCAAGTGGTTCGGCTTCTGCTGCTGCTGCGTGGTGATGGTGATGCTAGAGTGCATGACATGTTCATCACAATTATAGCCATCTCGCCGCTTTATTGCTCTTTTATTTCAAGTTGTTCTTTATTTTCTTCTTGTTCTTCTTCCCCTCCACCTCATTGTCGTCGTCGTCGTTGTCGTCGTCGTTCTGCCCCGGCTTCTTGGCCTTCTATCTTGTGATTGTGGTGAGTGAGCAATTGTTGATTGATTGATTAATTGATCCATCCGTCCATCGGGTAGTGTGTGTTTGTTGTTGTTGTGATTATTCGAATAATAACAACAGTAATCATAAAAAGAACAACTGTAACTACTCGTGTCATAGTGAGAGTACGTATGTGGACGTTCGAGCGTGTGCTTGTCGTCGCTGCCGCCTCCGCACCCCCGCCCACCCAAGTACCCCCAGCGATTGGCAATCATCATTATTGTCTCTTCGTCATCACCAAGCCGGTCAACTAAACCACTAACAGAGCAGTCAGTTTACAATTATTATTACGAAGTATATCCATGTATCGATCTATGTCTATATCTTTTTCGCTCTCTCTCTCTCTCGCTCGCTCACTGTATAATAGAGAACGTGGAGTGATTAGGTGACTCGAGCGTCGTCATAGCATAGCATAGACAGAGCGACTGTCATACCAGCAGGTCGTTGTCGGCCAATGGATGTGTGTGGCTGTGTCTACGGTGGTTACGAGAGTTCGCATACGTGAGATTGAAGCGGCTCTGTGTCACCATCACCATTACCACCACCACCACCCCCCACAGGTCGGCAATTCATCACCATCATAGCAGCTCGTAAGCAAACTGAACAGTTTGAACAACAACAAGGGAAACAACAATAGCAGCAACAACAAGAAGAGCAACAATAACAACAACAACAACAACACGGAGAACAACAATCACAACAACAAGGCAACCCAACCGAATTAAATCGAACCCCGCCTGAAACCACCCGAAGCGCGGCGAAACCTCGAACGCCCACCCATAACAACCGGCGATGTCGGTAAGTGTGTCGAATATGACGAACACCCTATCTACACTATTAGTCAGACTTGTAGTTCGTTTGTTGTTTAGAACCGTCGTCTACAACAATTCGTTCGAATAGAACAACGAATACAAACAAGTACCGCTGTGCTTGAGGTTCGATTGACTTTGCATTCAGTTGACA
>QVRM01000562.1:300000-415000 GCA_003439945.1 Dermanyssus gallinae | reverse complement strand
GTTCTATCGAGACTCCCGAAAATTCTAACACAGCGCTCTTCTATCCGTTAGACATAATTTATTGAATCTGCTGCCTTTCACAGACATCAATTATGACTTGTGGTAACTTCCCCTACATCCTTTCCCAAAACCGCTATATCATCTGCAAAGAGCAAGAGAGGAACTAATGAATATTTCCCCTGTGATAACCTTGAAACCTGTTCTACCAACCTTTCTCACGATTCTTTATATATATATATATATATATATATATATATATATTAGAGAAACTACCGATGATAAGCACGACACGCTCCCTTACGCCAACTTCTTGGTAGGTCACCCCCGTCAAAGATGTTATTAAACACTTTAGACAAATAATGTATGTGGTCCCTTCCAACGCTTTTACTACCTCAAATTTTATTCCACCTAACCCACAAGCCGTTTACCCTTTTAATTATCCTAATTACGTGTTCTATTTCCTATATCCCTGTGATCATGCTCGTATTGCTTTCCGACTTCTCTTCACTAACCCCATCACTAATTTTTAAAAAAAAAACGCTTCTAGGACCGCACACATCTCTTCTTTGGTGTACACTTTTTCGTGCTCGAGGTTCCCATATGCCTTAAATCGTCTAAACCCGTGGAGCCCCCAATGTGCTAATAAATTCCTGTTCATTCTGCCGTTATATATACGAGGTGTGTTCAATCGTTATCGCGACTTTTGAATTTTCGCGGGTTACGTATATTCGAATTTCGATTTTTTTTGTGGCGTTATGTTGGTACTCATGTCTCTCACTTATGCCGACAAGCTCGGCCATTTTGAATGTTCACTTAATTGTTGACAGCTGCTTTGCTTGCACGTGTTTTGGATCGTCTTCGATTTTTACCTATTCAAAAAAATGGATCAAAGAACCTGTATCAAATTTTGTGTGAAAAACGAAATTAAGTGCGCGGATGCATTCCGAATGTTGACTGTGGCATACGGAGAAGCTACCTTGGACCGAAGCAACGTTTATCGGTGGTACAAAATGTTCTCAGAAGGCCGAGAAGATGTGAACGACGAAGAGCGTGCCGGACGCCCGAGCACTTCAACAACAGACGAAAAAATTAATGAAGTGGAGAAAATGGTATTGGCCAATCGTCGAATTACCGTTAGAGAAGTTGCTGAGGACCTAAACATATCGATTGGCTCGTGCCATTCGATTTTTATCAATGATTTGGGCATGAGACGGGTCGCCGCGAAATTCGTACCAAAATTGCTCAATTGCGACCAAAAACAGCATCGCATGAACATTGCTAATGAGATGTTGGACTCTGTCCGCGACGACCCAAATTTGCTCCAGAGGGTCATAACTGGTGACGAATCGTGGGTTTATGGTTATGACGTGGAAACCAAAGCTCAATCATCTCAATGGAAGCTGCCGCACGAACCAAGACCGAAAAAAGCGCGCCAAGTTCGGTCGAATGTGAAAGTTTTGCTGACAGTTTTCTTCGATTGCAGGGGCGTGGTGCATCATGAGTTCTTGCCACAGGGTAGAACGGTCAATAAGGAATATTACCTGCAAGTTATGCGCAATTTGCGCGAAGCAATCCGCCAGAAACGCCCGGATTTGTGGAAGAACAAAAATTGGCTTTTGCACCACGATAACGCCCCTGCTCACACATCGTTGCTTGTGCGCGAGTTTTTGGCCAAAAACAACACACTAATGATGCCGCAGCCACCGTATTCCCCAGATCTGGCCCCCTGTGACTTTTTCTTGTTCCCTAAACTGAAGAGGCCCATGAAAGGACGACGTTACGCTACGCTTGACGAGATAAAGACGGCATCGAAGGAGGAGCTGAACAAGATAAAAAAAAATGGTTTTTTGAAGTGCTTCGAAGATTGGAAAAACCGTTGGCACAAGTGTATAATATCTCATGGGGATTACTTTGAAGGGGACAAAATAGATATTCATGAATAAATGAATAATTTTTGAAAAAACACAAAAGTCGCGATACGTTTTGAACACCATATGTATATATATATATATATATACATACGAAGTGTTATACTATACAAACGCCAGTATTTGAGTTTAAAGTTATTTAGTAAGACTTATATGTACACAACTAGTTTTTCTGTACTATATATATATATATATATATATATATATATATATAAACTGGACACGGCATGCGTGACGTTTTCATTTATTTAATTCGGTGTATACATTCATAAGGAGATAATTGTTACCTCATTTATGATTGATTGGTTTATTCGCTTGATAAGTGTGTGTACACATATCACCCTTTTATATCAGGGGCGCATAACGCTGCAGCTATTAATTACCTATATTGTACTCCCCCGTATTTTGTCCTTATGTGTTGAGCACTTTCTACCGAGATAGCCTCTGCTTCGTAATCTCTACCTGTGCCTTTTCTGCATCCTTACCTAATCCTATTCTATATACATACAATGTTAGACCGTGTAAAGGCGTGCTTTGTGAAACGTGTACTGGGATTACCCAAGAACGCGTCAGCTACCTTGGCTCTAGAACTTTGCAGAGAACGCGCTCTGGTAGAAGACTTAATCCTAGGCAAATTAGCGACCAGTACAATTGCACTCGACATGTACAGAACATTAATGGAAGACCGAAACGTAAATTTTGTTATGTGTAACTATACAGATGGACCTGCTTTTCGCTCAGCGAAGTGGAAACGCGCTTATATAAAAATATGATGCATATACATACAATGTACTAATATATATATATATATATATATATAGATCGTTTTCAAGCAAGTTTTCGCTTTGCCGGTTTTGCTGTGCAGGTCTCCCTGGAGCAACAAGTATGATCCTCCTATCGAAGATGGGGCAATGCCCACGGATCGGTTGCGCGATCTGGAAGAACAGGCTAACACAGTATTCGAACAGTACAAGCAGTTGTACTACGAAGGTGGCGTGTCGTCCGTGTACCTTTGGGAGCTGGGCGGTAATGGATTTGCTGGAGTTGTTTTGATAAAGAAGGTAAGCCTAACATTGTTGCTACTTGACCTGTACTGTTGGATTCTGCAGAAAATATTCTACACGACAATGATGTGTTGGTTGCGTTCGACAAAACTTTCTGACTTCTATCACACATAGCATTTATGTTTACGGATTTAGCTTATGATTCTATTTACTTATTGATGTTGTTGTCGGAGCTACTGTTTATTAGAGCCATTTTATAGCGTACATTTTAGTAAATATAGATTGAGTAAGCAATACTGATAATCAATACATTTTAGTGGTGAACTTCATTTTTTTATTGGTACTTTTATCTTGGCTCAGTTATGGATCAGCTAATAATGGACAATTGTGGAAGCGAGGACTCGCTTGGACGAGGTAATGACGCAAATAATTAAATGTATGTATTTGGAAAACGTGCGAACATATTATTGCGGTTGGATCGACTTATTTATGTTTCATTCGATTCGTCAGTAAATGTTGCCATTTTGGTCGCACAGTCTAGCTTGTCAAATTATTTTTACAGGGCGATTTTAGCACTACATTAATTTGAATATATTTTAAAATTTTATATATATATCTTAAAGCGTTTATTATTAAAGATTCTAAAGCGTTATATATATATATATATATATATATATATATATATATATATATATATATATATATATATATATATATATATTCTTTCCATTATGCATATTCTGTAAGTAGAACGCGAATCATCGCCAAATACGCGGTTGCAATTTATATTTACATGCTCCCATTTGGCCATCCGCTAAGCAAACAACTCCTTTATGAATTTAAAGCAGGCCACGGCTTCGGGAGTTATGGATCGCTGGCTTCTTAGATTATTGGAGCGTACATGTGTCCTAGCAATTTTCATTTTGTATGTTGGCATGGAGCAAATACGTTGTCTTGCCCGAAGAGCGAATAAACACTTGAAACAATGGCAGCTGTCATGTTTTGAGGGCACCCAAACAGCAGGCTCCCCAGAACTATGTCTCGAACGTTTAACACTTATTTTCTAAATGTAGCCAAATGAGCTCCCATACAGGAGAGCAGTATGTGAGCTGGGAATGAATAAGACAGTTATAGAGGCGAATGTACAAATAAGGGTCGTAAGAGTGATGCAGGGGAAAATGGTATTAGCAAGGCGCTCAAGCCACGCCTAGATCATGTGTTTATGTGTAGAGCATAAAGCTCCCCTCGTGTTCTATCTATGGGGGGTTGAGCTTTTTAGTCCGCGAGAGTCCCACACTAGATGTTGTCAGTTGCCAGCACAGATTATGTATAATCTCTTTCCAAACGTCCAAAATAAAAATAAAGGAGTCATTTGTAAAGAGATAGTTGCTAATTTTTTAGTGGTGGGCAAGTACTCCATGTTTTAGTACGACGCATTTAGAGCGCGAGAGAGTCTTGCCATTCTCAGAACATCGTAGAGCAAAGCCGTCGACAGCCGATTGCGAACAGCATGAAAGTTAATCGAGTAAAGAGGATAATAAAGTCTTAAGTTGTCTCGATATTTAATATATTTGTCGTTAGGTGCCAGGTGCCTCTGTATCTCCAAAGCAAACATTTTATGCACAAGAGCGGCATAAACATTTGATCTGAGGCATACAAGATAATGCAGGACATGGCCGGCCTAGTTTATCAGCAACATTTACTTGAAAGTGACAGACACTTAACAATGCCCTCACTCATCGCTTTATACGGATGTGGATGCCTTGACGTTCCAATTTGACGAGTAGAATCGTATCTGCTCTGTCACCCGCGCTCTTTTAGTCAAAATAAACGCAGTTTGAACCCACAACTTTTTGCGGGATATATATATGTGGACCCGTCGTTTGAGGAAATTTACCGGAAGTGCGCGGCTGCTTTCTCTAGCTACAATATTATAAGCGTCCGAATGTCCGAACGGTTTCCGAATAGGAAGGCATCTAATGATGGAGGGCGCCAGTCTTAGAATTTTAAATTGGTCCTTTGCGTCTCCGCATCAGATATAGAATAATTTCGCATTCTGTGCGGTCACGTTTTCGTAGGGTGGTGATATGTCTGGAAAGATCCAGGGATCGTGGGATTCGATCCATGTCGTCGAGGTTCAGGAGAAGTCTTCCGGAAAGCACGCTCACTACAAGCTTACGTCGACTGTGATGCTCTGGCTGCGAACAATGTTCCCTGATTCGGGCACCATCTCGCTTGGCGGATCGCTAATGCGGCAGTTTGTAAGTTGGTCTTTCACTCTCCTTTGCCTTATTTGCTTCTTGTTTCTCGGCAGGATTTCTGCCCACCAGGATTGCTCTGTTTTTACGAGTCGTGTTGCTACGTATTGCTTCGTTGATGTATTTAATATAAGGTGCGTTCGTGGTCGAATTTTACGGCGTATGAATGTATGTTAGCAAGTAACGTGATCTACGAAGGTTTCGCATTAGAGCTAATTCTGTGTTCGATACGCTAGTTGATGGAGCCCGATTTTCTTGCGAGTCGTCTGGTGTCTAACGGTGGCCTTCGTCGCCATTACCTACGTTTCAGGAACAAGATATGCCTGTTTCGGACGTTAGCCCGCATATTATCAACATAGGCAAGATGGTAGAAGAAGCAGAAAATAAGATCAAGGCCTCTCTCAGCGAGATCTACTTCAGTAAGACGCTGAACGTTGTCAACGGGCTCAGGTACGGCTGCGACGCAATTTTAAATGTATTTAATTGTTTTTATCTATTTAACCAAGAATTGTGTGCATATATATTAATTAAGGACAACCGAGGTAGGAACGACGACACATTCGAACAGAACACAATTATTGCGTTTGAGCGGTTTGATAGCAGCTGCGACGACTTCGGTGTAATCTTGGTGAAATTCTCAAGAAAAATTATTTCAATGTTTGCATCAGTGAGGCGTGCCGTCTGCATACACCCCTGCCTCCCGCTTCCTTTACACTGCCGCTGGAAAAACAGCAGTTTGTCCTCAGGTCTCTTGTGCATCGCTCTGACTAAAGTAATTGACTGATTGTTTTGTTTTGATTTTACTCTGATTTTTTTCCGTCGCACGCTTGCGTGTCTGCGCGTCGACTACGTTGCTGTGACCGTGGTCTCACATATGTCGCAGGTCGCAGACCGGCATCGTCGACGACCAAAAGAAGGCCGAACACCTCAAGGCGCTGGAGAAGGCCATCACGAATCGCAGCAAGCAGACGCAACCGGCCGAAAACAGCTGATCGATGCGCCACGGAAGGCCCAGCTCACTGGCTGTGTCCTAAATTCGGTGCATTCCATGCGAACTCTGCGGCAACTGTCTGTTGCAACTGTGGCTTGACGTCGAAGTTCGTCGAAGACCCGCATCAGAGGATCAGAACGACGTTACGAATGACGACGACGACGACGACGAAAAAGAACCACACGGGCAGACGTCAAAGCAGCCGTCAGCCTCTTTTCTACTTAGCGTTTTGTTTTTTTTTTCGAAGGAGTTGCAGTCGTCCTCGCACAAACGCTAAGCAGTTGAAGAAGAAAGATGACAACACAAATAAACAACGCAAACAAGCGGGCCAAGCAGGCAGTAGTAGCCGAAAGAGTAGTTCGGATAGCAGAAACAGAACCATCACATTCAGTGACACAACAACGTTAAAAACAACAACAAACACTAGCAGCAAAGTCAGACAACGACGACGATGACGACGCTACTCGTAAAGGAGGGCAAAATACCAAGCCGGGTTGTAAGTTGTAAGAACCTATAGTAAGCTGCCAGCCAATATGCGTCAGTGGTGTCCGTTTGTTCTATGTTAGAAATGAAAGAAGCGCTGAATGAACGGGGTGTAATGCTGGTCTACATCGACGGCGACAAAACCCTAGTGACAATAACAGGGCGTGATACGTGGTTGAGGAGTATATATATATATATATATATATATATATATATATATATATATATATATATACTCCTATACGAAACGAAGAGTTACCGCAGTAGTAACAAGCAACAACAACATCAATTACCGCTACAACAATAATTACCGCAAAAACACAAGTAAAACTAATTAACACTAAGTGGAAGAGAAACTGCGCGATATTACTGTCAATTGTGCTCGTAAGTGCATCTCTGTATGCCTAAATTGCAAGCTGCAACCGTTTGAATGTAGAGCTGTGTGCGCAGTGGCATCATATTATATCATTATATGAAGGTGATGATTGATTATCATTTGTAATGTTTATGCGAACGTTGATTGGATGTTTCGTGATGGCAGAGATATCGTTCACATTGAAATAGTTATAGTGATTATGCTAATAACAGTGGCGAATAATGAATAATAAACATAAACTAGTAATAAAAAACAGTGGTAATAATTTTTATTATTTCAAGAAGGCAATTAACAGAGCATTGTTACCAGTGCTAATTGTATAGTTTGCATTTTGGCGACAAGATGGACCTAATCATGAGTGCTTTAAGAGTGGGTTAAACTTGAATGAAATGAAACTGGTATACATTTAGAGAAAAGGTAGAGAGCGAAATAAATGATATAAATGGAAATATGGGATTATCGAGATGAGTGCAGAATGGGCAAAAGCAATACAAGCTGAGCCCTTATGGATTATTTGTAAACACTGCATACCAACCGAGGGTGAAATAAGCAAGATGTTGAATGCAACACAAGTTTATTAAGTTACCATATGGTCTAAAGAAAACCACTGCGTAACTTGGCAGTCGAAGTCTCATATTAGGCTGGTTTGTGTAAAAGCCATGATTTTTTATGATTACACCCAAAACCACAATTTGGCATTTAGGCAAGCATATCCATGTATATGTTTGACTAGTAGCCGATAAGTAGTAAGCGTCATTTATCACAGATCACACTACATACCCACGGGTTTTTTCTGATGACGAAATATAAATAAATCCGCGTTTTTTCCACAAGCTCGAAGGCGAGTGCGGCTATGCTGTACTAAGCTTGCAGTATTATAAAAATAATCGAAATGTTACTATGACAGCTTGTAATAATATTATGTTTGATAACAAAATAAGACATGTCTTTAATTCATATATATATATATATATATATATTCGTGTTTCAAGTTCAAACGTGGTTTATTCAACGGAACTGGATTTTGCAGCGCTTAAGTTCTCGGTAAGTAAAAACGGTTGAAAAATGAATCAAATACCGAGACAAAAGGTCTCACTCGACAACATGCAAGGAAAGCTTTGAATAAGCACGTTACACAATACGTAATCATAAAAAAAATTCTTACAGGGACTTCTAAACAGCGATTGTTATCACGCTGAGCAATGAGTGAGGTAACACGTTCTCACATTAACGCGCAAATGAAGTGATACACTCAAACAGCATCTTCATATTACACAACGGCAACAGGTAAAACACAGAGTGGATAAATATAACTATTCAAGCTGGGTAGATGATCCCCTATTTAAATCACTAGCAATCTTAATTTAGAATATACCTAGATTATCGGCCTGGTTCAGACTGTGAAAATAAAAACCAATTAAAAAGTGCTTTGTGTGCAATGTGGCATCTAATATTTTTGTAAATGCAAGTACAGGTTTCGGGAAGGCGGTATGCAAGTGTTGACTAGATTTTAAGGATACTGAGAGCACTGCGAAAGTTGTTGCACGCCTAGCTGATGTTCGACTCGGGGTAGGAACTAGTGGAAACGCAATCTCCGTGGGTACAATAACTCGCGAAATTTGATATGCTAACATAAAAACCCGCAACGTGTATCTTGTCTCCACTTTGAGTAGGTCATATCGAATTACTAAATCATGAACCGAATTTCTTTGTCTCTTAGCTCTAAGTGCATAATTCTGTATAACCGTGGCTCTCCGGGGAACTCTATCATAGCCACCACCCCAAAGAAGGATACCATAGCAAGCACTGCAGGAACACACATTTTTTTCGACATTTACCACTAAACCTCGTGCAAATCTTTATCAAACTTTTAATGATTAAGCCCGAAACGTAGCGCGTCGTGTCATCAGCAAAAACTATAGTAGAACCATAATTTAGTCCCTGATTTTTTATTACAAAAAATTTCAGAAGGAAACATAAAAGGTCCGAGGACCAAGCGTTGAGGGGTACCGATGTCAACCTTCTGCCACGAGGATTCCATTCGACCAGCTCAAATCACCTGGTTTCGTCCTGAGAGATAGGACCTAAACCAGGCGGCAGTGCGGCGGGTTGCAGCCCAGCTGAGCGAGCATCTGGAACAGGATGTTCCTTAATCACCTTTGAAGTATAGTCTACGACCGAAATCGATCTATCCATTTGCTACGCGGTTTTGTTCACCTTTCTTAAATTAAAAAAAAGTACCGTAATGTAAGTTGGTTGTAATGGAAGTTAGAGGTCCTGCAATCGAACGAGTTGCTAGCTTCGTAATGCCAAAGTAATACCGAGCCTGGGGGGATGGGGAGGAATCCGGGTTTAGTGGGTTTGCGAGTCTCACACTAGTCAGGCTGCTAGTGGCGCATGTGCATCATGCATTCTCGAAACCTCCCAGAACAAAAAAAAAGAGTTGCTAGCTTCAACAATATTGCAGACACACCCATGATAACTCGGCCTAAAACTGGAGAGGACATAAAAAACCTCAGCAGCAGAGACAGCAAAGAGTGAAAATGTATTATTATTTCGTTTCCAGATCTCACCACAAGTAACGTTTCCACATGTCTGCTGGAGGTGAGCGACCGTAATATTACCTAACGTGGCGAATTGACGGTTTAGATCGCCTGCAATTTCCGTCGGGTTTTTCAAAGTTCTATCATCGCCAATTAAGTATGCGGGCGGTAAGTCCATTGCGTCGCCTGCCACAGAGTACGTACGACATCAAGAGTACGTTGATGAATTTCCAGAGTTTGGTTTTTCTGATCCACTCAATTCACGTTACGATGTCTGCGGTACAACTTATTAACTTGGCGACGCAGCCGCCGTAAACCTGGTGAAAAGGAAAATTGACTCGCCTTGCACGAACTATAAGAGGCAGGAAAGTCTACAAGATCAAATGATTTTTAGGAGACATATATATATATATATATAGTTCCTCAAAATAAAACGCAATTAATTAAATAAAAACATATAACAGAAAGACAAGCAAAATTATATGTACATATACGAATTAAGTTCATACAAATAACAAATTATTAATATGAGAAGATTTGGCAACCTTGCCTGTAAACTCATTTGAGGGTGCAAACGTATGTATCCATATTTAATGAAACGATTTAAAAAAATATTATTAAAAGGTGCAATAAAGTATACAGAACGTCATTTGACGTATTTCTTCGACCTGGTAGGGACTAATGGTTAGCATTGCACGCATGTATATAGAATGTTAAAAAATGTAGAACGGCACTTTGTGAAAGTTATAACTTAGACTGGATTCCATATGAATTGAATCCGTAATGTGAAGAACTGTTGTTAACGTAAAGTGATCAATCTGAAGCTCGTGTCTACAAACTACGTATCATGTGTCCTAATGCAAGTAGGGATATCTATTCTCAGGGTTGAATAATTATTGAAGTAATCATTGAAGTATCAATGTACTAGAAATATGTTTTGATAATTACGCGGTCGTTATATTTGAAAACAATATTAAGTTAAAAATTACTATATAAGCATGTCATGTTAGGTTCCAGGAGCGTTGTTCTTATCCAAATGATGGTAATAATCAAACAATTATACTACCTCGGGTTAGGAAGCTTTTCTAGGTAACGGCAGAAAATTGAGGGAGTGGGAAAGAAAATTCGCTCAATCAAATTAGTCATTGGTTCGGTGGCATCATACAGGGTTTAAATCGTTTGGGGTAACTAAATTGTGCTATTGAATTGATATGATTTCTCTCTAATAGATCTAAGCAAAATTGTTGGTTTATATATGTGTACGTTTTTACTACCATGTGTGAAATAATGCCGTAAAGCTACGGTACACGAGAGACTTGCTAAGCTACTGTAACAACACCTTCGGAAAAATTACAACCTTTCGAGGAGTCAACCGGCGAAATCGCTTAGTGAGCATATAGAATGACATATAATGCATTATTATTAGTCTGCATCAGTTAAGAGCACGCCGCCGCAGCATTTTCCATGGCTTGTTACTTTTTCCCCTGCCTCTAGGTGAGATGTACCGTATGATTATGTAAGATGCATACAACCCGCTCATATGAGTTCGTCAGCATTTTCCCAAAAATCGTAAAAAAAAATTGCAAAATACCTGACTTAAGATGTCCCTCAAAGAAATTATAGTTTCTTTATTTACAACTGCTCAGTCAATGCTATATGCACACAAAAACGATAATTGGGAAAATATTCCGCCTCATTTCGAATTGAAAAATCGCACGTCACAACGGTCGCTAAAATATCAGGCTGTGGTGTGAAGGCAATGCGAACTCTGCGTCAGTAAGCACAATTTTATTCAAAAAAAAAAAAAACACGTGCGTCATATATTGCTAACGCTTCTCAAAGCACTTGAGTCCATCGACAGCCGGTAATAGAAGTCCACGACATTCGCCGAAGCCGATCCTCAGACCGTCCTTTCGGCAGTGGCCTCGCATTATGACCTCGTCGCTATCTTGTAGAAATTTCCGAACCACGCCGTCGTCTAGTTTCACTTCTTTCGTGCCCCGCCAGCTTAGCTCGAGCATCGAACCGTACGAGTCCTCTGTAGGGCCACTGATCGTCCCCGAAGCTAAGAGGTCACCGGGGCGCATGTTACAGCCGCTGATCGAATGGTGGGCCAGCTGTTGCTTCATCGTCCAGTACATATGCTTGAAGTTGGAGCGGCACACAGTCGATTCCTTGCCGCCCTGCGGCTTGATAGCCACCTCGAGCTTGATGTCGAACGAGAACGGATCTTCGTGCTGCAGGTAGGCCATTGGCTGCGGATCTTGTGGGTAGTTGGCCACCCTGAACGGCTCCAGAGCCTCCATCGTAACGACCCACGGGCTGATGGTGGTCCCGAGGTTTTTCGCAAGAAACGGTCCCAGCGGCACGTACTCCCACTTCTGAATGTCTCTCGCCGACCAGTCGTTCATCAGAACCATGCCGAAGATGTGGCTCTCGGCTTGATCAATCGGAATCGGCTCGCCCAGCTTGTTCGGCGGCCCCACAAAGAAGGCCATTTCCAGTTCGAAGTCCATGAGCCTGCACGGTCCGAACTTTGGCGGTTGGCTGTCGTCGGGACGCGTTTGACCCCAGGGCCGGTGTAGAGCGGTCCCCGAAACGACCACGGAGGACGCCCGGCCGTGGTAGCCTACCGGAAGGTGTTTCCAGTTTGGCATCAGTGCGTTGTCCTTTCCACGGAACATGATGCCCACGTTTGTGGCATGGTCGAGCGACGAGTAGAAGTCGGTGTAGTCTCCGATCTGCGCTGGCAGATGCATCTTCACCTGGCTCTGCGGGATGAGCGCTTTCTCACGCAGGGTCGTGTCGTCTCGCAGTGCGCCTTCATCCGCCGACAGAAGTCGCTGTATATTTTCTCGGGCCTCGCGCCATGCTGAAATGAATAGTGCAGCAGACGAAATAGTTCCGTAGTGTTAAAGGTTACGTGATATCTTGGAATAATCTTTCAGACAATGAAATCTCTCTTTGCAAGTGAGTAGTACCTACTACCATACAATGCTAGCTACGGCCCAATAACATTTACGTCTCTGAGCGCGTTACACCTTATCCGACTCGGAGAGGCTGTCTGTAGACTAACGGTCTCTTGCAACTAGTGTTTACCAGCTACGTGCAGTCACTAGTCGAATAACAGGAAAGTACTACATACCTGGTCGGCCCAGTGCCATGAATTCGTTGAGTGTCTCCCGCTGGAACACATGCAGATGTCCAGCGAGCACATTGACGCGAAACAGGTGGGTTACCAGCGCGACATCAAGAACGAGCTCGCCTATAGCCACCCCAATGCGGCGATTCGATTCGCCGGCTCGCGAAAACACTCCATAGGGTAGGTTCTCTAGCGAAAAGTCGCTCTCGTCCGGAACTGGTACGAAGCTCTTCATTCTGCCTGCAAGCAGCCCGTAGCGTACGATGTAGTGTAGTTGATCACGTACGCGACGGGCGTCGACCGGTGTTCCGTACCGGAAAGACAGTGTCGACAGTGCGCTTCGTCGATGATTTAGCCCAGCACAGAACGAGCTCAAGATCTTCACGAATCGGACGTGGATCGTCGTGGCTGCTGGTTGCGATGATGGACCGCGCTGAAGCTGCTCGCTGCTTCGTTCGCGACCTCAGCCAGAGGTACCAAAATAGTGGAGCGAAATGCGGATGATGATTCGACAAGCTGCGTCTAACCTGTGGCATGCGTGGAGTTTGCCGTGTTCATCCCGTCCTGGCCTCTCTCTCTTTCTCGACTCTATGCTTCTTCCACTTCTTACACTTATTGCTGCTGCTGCTGTAGCCAATGGCGAGATATGTGCGATGCCGACACCCAACAACAACGACAACGCATGCCTCCCCGTAATGAGACACCGGCTGGCCGAGTTATAATAAGATACGGCTGCGGCGTCGACGTCCGCAAACATGAACAGAAAGAATCACATCAACAGAATGTAATAGACAAACGACGCACAGACATGGATCGCCGGCCGCCAACAGGGAAAGGGCACAGATAGAAAGATAGATGTGTGTGAGTCTCTGTATGTGTGTGTGTGAGTGTGTATGGGTGTGAGCGTCGATGTGGGCGTCCGAGTGGAGCTACACAACACTGTAAAGACAAAGAAAGCCATACACATAGCAGGTAAACGGAAAAGCGGAACGCGTCGATGGAACGACGGGAGGGTACGGAAACGCATGTAATAGTTGGTGGCTTTGGTGTACATTTATTTGTTTGCGAATAACAAATGAACGCTGTTGGTATGGTAGTATTTTCTTGTCTCCCTTCATTCGTGCTTTCTTTCTTTTTCTGTTGTATGAATTTCGTCTTTTTATTCATTTAGGCATTCAAACCGACAGCGGTTCCGAAGCAGCAGGCAGGCTGCCGTTGAGCGAGATGAAACGAATTTGTCGATTGCCGCTAATACGACACTATGGACGTAACACAAGTGCTCCTATTTTTACTGTATTTTGTATGTCAGGCCATCAAATGGTTTTAGAGAGTTTGAGGGTCTGTCTCACACGACTCAGTGGGATGTATGTATGTGTGTATGTGTGTACGCTGAGCATTTTTATCCTTGGCCTCTGCAAAAAAACCGGCTAATTCGACGGCAAAATTGGGATAAGCGGGCTGTGGGCAAATCAAATAATGGTCATTCAAAGAGGCGGCAAACGGTCTTGTTGTATTCAGGCATGGAAAACTAAACACCCGTCTAGCCTTATGTTGAAAACTAACGATGCTTACCTCCAGCCCCTCGTTAGTGATCTCACTGGAGTAGAGGAAAGCGGCCTCGAAACAGTACGATCTCGATAAGTCGATGATTATCTCGAAGATTGCGCTATAATGGCGGAGGAATGGCACCGGCTCGCCTCGACTCTCTGCATTGACCGAGTGTGAGGCGACACCTCTTGGTTAGAACGCAGAACCGTCGTTCACGAAAATGTAATTCGTCTAATATATTACAATGTGCCTACGATAGTATCTATGCATTACAGAACAAACTAATAATAATAATAATAAATAATAATAATACTTTTTTTAGGCGCCATGGAGTGAACTAATTATTTAAAAAACTTTGTAATAATACGTTCAGACCTCTCAACTGTAACATCGTTTAACATGTAAAAAAAAAAAAATAATAATAATAATAATAATAATAAATAAAAAAATATAGGTATTATTATTAGTTCTCGATTTGCAGAACACGGCTCCAACACAAACCTTTTAAGGAGTATGTTTTCATGAGCCAGATCTGAGATGCATTGTAGCATGAGGGAAAACTAGTGAGAGTCACTATTCCGCGCGCTACCTACGTATGAAATTGCTAGGTAGCTTGGTACAATAGAAAAGAAAGAGAGGATTATTAGAACTCTTCTCGGTAAGGTCAGTGCTAATCGTTGTTTCTCCATCCGATGCTACTAACACGTATTGGTTGCTACAGCTAAATTGCATTTGCCTATCTAGTCGTTTTACCACAACCGAATAGAGCGCTATAGACAGTAACTTACCAGTTTTCGGCAAATACCACCACTAATAAGGAGACAGAAAAACCGTTTTCTTTATGTGCGTTTAGTAAATAGTAAAAACAGCCTTATAGCTCTCGGCGGATTTGTAGTCTTATCTCCATTTAAAGCTGCACTATCAATGTCGTTTGTATGTACAAACTACAATCGTGAAAATATTTATGGTTATTTCAAAATGAAAATATTTGCCTTTTAATGTCCCCTGCCGACAGCATCAGTACCATACTTAGCATATGATTTTCAGCTTAAGCGATCGGAGTCGTTTCACCCGGTAGATCGGCGAATAGAATTTTTATTAGATTAATTCGTTTTTGTTTGTTTCTCTTCTTTCACACACAGCTCGTCACGAATCAACTTCACCAGAGAGCCCGCGGGGCGTTAAAATCCCGCGAGCTTCCATCATGATCCTCGTTCTCTTCAGCTTTTATCCGTAAAGGTCCGAAAGAATCGATTTCTGTTGTCTTAAGTAGCTGAATGAACATGTACTTTATTTTTCTTGTGCATACCAAGGCTGCTTCGTTGGTGCTCGCTTCCTTAGCTATGTATCGTGAGTGGGCCGCGTTTGCGCGGATTGTTTTGCGCAGAGTTGCCCAGTCACTGCTATGACCGTCCTATACGCCCTGATCACCCGCTAAAACGTGGAATAGCGTGCCGAATCCATCAGATAGGGCATAATTACCTGGCATGATTCACTTCAAATTTGGGTAGCTTATGGGAAACCTTTAAATCGTACTTTGCAGCCATAAGGCATTCTCTTTTTGAGCTTAACTACGATAATTATTATTATGGTTTATTAACACCCAGGTTGGGTAAAATTACAAACACATATGTACATCAGACAGAACTATTGCTTTCTTTGCGTCATTGGGTCTTCTCTCATCTTGCTAGTTCAGCTATTGACTGAACTGCTGGACATGCTGCGGCGTGGTATCTATCGCACTGGGCAGAGCACCTCGTGCACCTGCAACACTCCTGATTAACTACGATAATGTCTCTGGATAAATTATTTGCGGGATTTTGTTCTCCTAAACAGTAATTTTAATTCTGCTTCGCCGACTAGTCTAAAGTACCTGTTAATATTATTACTGTCGATTATTTATGAATACTCTCCGTCGATAGGCGGCTAGCGGACTGTATCCGTTGCAGTACATCCTGCTCATCAGGCCAGTAGTATAAATCGCACTTTAGACCGAAATACCTGCAATCCTTGCGGGCTAAGTCTAAGGGGTAATGTGGCTGTCAATCACGAGGAACGGGGACTGAGCAAATCGCTCCTTGGCTTGCCAGGATGCCCATAAGGTATAGTGAGCGGTAAACCCTCTGCTTTTTCGCACCCTCGAAAGTCCTCCTTCTTTTATCACCCGCGTGGCTACCTCGGCCGCCCGATCAAAGTACTGCCGTTCTATTTTACTGGCTTTTACCCGACCGCCGTAACGGTAGATGCCTAGCCTATATCGCCAAGTAGGGTTTCGAGGGGCACTTTCATGAAGTACCCGTGGGTTCGGAAACTACCCAAAACTTTGCTGGTCTAACGGTACCTGCTTGGCTTTGGCCGCGATCAGCTGGATCACAGTTTGTGCGTCGGTGGGTGATGGACTTAGCATATATCACAGCAACATACGCTCGATCCTGCTGCCCGCGAAGGCATGGAGCTCGTAAAAGAGCGCAGTCTTTACGGAACAAACACCTTGACACCACAGATTACCGCTAACCCAGATTAACCTTATCATCAAGAGCTTCGGTGGTAACTGCGCACTCATCGCATCACCACTAGCCAGGCGAGTTCCATGAAGGAACTATATTCGGCTTCGTAGTAAACGGTGCAGTCAGCGGCTTATGTTGGGCTACAACAGTTAGCAACCACTTTATTTCTGGCTAATTCGCAGCATGAAACGTTCAGCGACTTGTGGCATCGACTTTCGACTTGGCTTTTTTGGCTCTACATGCTTGTGCTGGACACGACCGTGGCCGCAAGAGCCTGCAGTGTGGACGAAGCCAATACTCGCATTCGCAGGAGACGCTGCGATTAGCCTTCGATGGCGTTATTCGTATCTGGGATCTGTTGATGATCGGACGTGTTTCTTCGAGCTCCCGAGAATCACCGAAAATCTCGTAATTTGCAACATGGTAGAGCAAATCACCCAACAAATGACGAGTACAAGCTAATCCCGTTTACCAGTGTTTTTCACCTTCGACGCGCACATCGACCTGCATTCCCGTAGTAATGCCGCAGTCAACGAACATCAGGAAGACCTCAAGTAAGCCCAGTGAAATGTCAGCAATGAATGTGTCTCCCGATGATTCTGGTCGTTCACTAAACCATTGTGCGGAAAATGCCGCACGACGGTAAAGCGGGCGCCTATAATTTGTGATACATGTTCATCTCACTACCATCCGAGATGTGCCGACGTAATTATGACAGTGATCAACAAAAGGAAATCTGATGATCCATCATTCCAGTGGTGCTGCCCATCCTGTAAAATCAACCGCGTTGCTACGGGAAATAGTACAAAAAATCCACATAATTCAGTTAATAGCAATACGGTTGCTTCCAACGACAACAGTGTAGACCCCAACAGCAGTGGCAGCGAGAGAGATAACGGCTCCACCAGCCCGAGCCTGAACCACCAAGCCGCCCAAACCATCGAGTCATCAATCAGATATCGACACGAAAGGTTTGGCGGGCCATCCACTATCGGCGACATCGGCACCGAAACAGGAATCGGCGCGCAGAGGTTCTACAGCCGATGTAAGCGCTCTGCTGATGTCTCTCGAATCAAAGCTATCTCTTCTCACCAGCATACCAGCTCAAATGGAGCGGTTGGAGAAAAAAATGAACGAATGCCTGCTCCTCACCGGTAAAGTTGAGCAGAAGTCGATGACCTAAAACAAAAAGTGAGTACTACAGAAACCTCTATAAAATATCATATTCATTCAGTGGAAGAAGCTTTGGCCGCTGTTCAAGAGGTCCGCTCGACCGTTAACACAGTTAAGGAGATGTCGGCTGGCGCAAAGGCGCTAGCAGAGTCGGCATCGGCCGGGCATACATTTAAGGACCAGTACGACCGTCGGCCGGATGTGATATTTAATGAAATTCCCGCGAAAGAGAACGAGACGGACGAGGACGTGCGCGCGACGGTCATTGAACTTTGCCAGCGACTGGATGTGAAACTTGATGAACGCGACATCGACGTCGCCCACCGCTGCCCCCGAACTCGTATGATCAACGGGAAAAACATAACCGGCCGCTCCCAGCTGCTGGTGCGGTTTGTTTGTCGATGGAAGAAACTTGAAGTGCTACGAAGATGCCGGGAAGTGAAGCCGAGGTCGAGCCTTCTAGGCGGCTGCCAGGGAAGCAACAACAACATCTACGCCAATGACCACCTGACACCCTCTAACGTAAGCCTGTACTACCGCCTCCGTCGCCTCAAGGCCAACAAGAACATTTCTGATGTCCGAACGTCAGACTGCCGTGTACAAATCCGTCTCAACAGCAATGCTCCCTGGCGGGACGTGACAACCGACACCGATCTCGATGCTCTTGTCGGTCGCAAATAGTCGTCATATATTATTATTATATGACAGCTAGTCAGACAATTAATATCACAGAGCTTAGAATAGAACCTGACTCTTTTTACGGAATACACTGCAATATTAATGGTGCCAAGTCTCATATTCACGACATTGAAACGATACTGCATCTGCTTCTTTGCCCTCCGTCCTTTATTGCTTTGTCGGAAACTCGTATCTCGCAAGAGGAGGCAACCGCTTTCCAGATTAATAATTATAACGAATTTGTTGATTGCCATAATGGGCCGGGTGGAGGTGTGGCACTGTTTATCAGAGATGATTATGTGGTGCGCGAGCGGAACGATCTCAAACTACTCCTCCCGGCAGACTCCCGATGTGAAAGTATTTTTGTTGAGGTGTTTGCCGATGGTCAGAGCACGGTTGTGGGGTCATTCTACAGGCAACCGTCGGGGAGACCCTTGGATTTCTTGTATGCACTAGAAGAATTACTCTCAAAAGTGGACAGGCTAAACACAATCTGCCTTGGTGACGCGAACATTGACTTACTAGATAGGGGCGGTTCATATGTGACTGACCTAAATGGCTTATTACACTCGTATAACTTTCGAGAGATGATTGGTGTGCCGACCAGGGTTGCTTGTACGGACACTGTCCATGGCCAACGCATCACCGAAACATGCATAGACCATAGTTACTGCAATGTTCCACCCAAGTCAACTATCGCCTCCGGCGTTCTTACGACTACTGTCTCTGACCATTTCACCACATTTATTAGTTTAAAATCTAAACCGTCGGCAGCCAACGAGTGTCCAAAATTCAAACTTAACTAAGATCAAAGAACCGCCGAACTCTCGTCGTCTATGTGGGACGACCTACACGGGCTACATGACGTCAGAGAGGCATTTAAATTGTTTAGAGAAAGAGTTATGTCGGCGGTGAAGCGTAATAGTACTAAGATCAAGAATACTAGCTCGAGGAACGCAGTTCGGAAAAATTGGGTGACACCGGAATTATATGCTCTTATTAAAGAGAAGGAACGGGCGTACATAATACACAGAGCTGTCCCCACACACGATAACAAATGCAAAACCTATCGTATGCTCAGGAACAGGGTGACAGGGCTCTCACGCAAATGTAGAATGGAAGCAAACTGCAAGATTGTTACAGACCGAATTTATAGCCGGCGATCCGACCTGTACTTGGAGGTGTCCAGGAGAAAAATGCACGAAGCTACTTGTAAACGGAGAACTTGTCACTGATGAAGTCACAGCCAGTTAACGTTCACAGAATTCACCACCTTCTACAAAATGTCAAAATATGCTCTACCGCTCCCGAACAGATTCCATCACAGGTTCTCCGTAGGGCTGTGGATGCACTCGCATCGCCTCTTGAGTATATTATCAATCTCTCCATCAGAACAGGAGTATATCCCAATGTCCTAAAGTTATTCCGTGTGGTTCCATTGTTTAAAGGGGGGATCACCTGTGCCGAGACAACTACAGACCTGTCAGCATTCCCGCGCCCATATCGAAAGTCTTTGAAGAATGCATTATTGAGCAGTTCAGAGATTTTGTCGAAGGACATAACGTCCTACATAGTATGCAGTTTGGTTTTCGATCCAAGATGTCGACGATTGTGCCTGTGATGAATTTTGTCGAAGAAATACGGAAACAGATACAATTAACGAAGACGGTAGCGGAGGTATTTATCGACCTTAGAAAGGCCGTTGATACGGTAGATCTAGACATTCTTTAAAAAAACTCTCCACTTATAGAGCGAATAAAAATTTTATAAGGTGGATGCGCTCATTCATTTCTGACAGACGCCAAGTTGTCCAAATTGGACAATCCCTCTCCCGTATAGAAAATATATCAATGGGAGTGGCTCAAGGGAGCATCCGTGGTCCGCTATTATTTAATATTTTTGTTAACGCTATTTTTACGATTCCAAATCATGCTAAACTAACCTTGTTTGCTGACGACACAACGGCTATATTCGTGGGCGACTCTCCCCAACAGGTTGAGGCAGTGATTCGTGAGGATATTGAGGGGCTGTCTCTATGGTTCAGAAATAACGGCATCTACATTAATTGGTCAAAAACAGGAATTGTTCAATTTAAAACTCCAAGGGGCCAAACGACAATCAACCCTGAAACTTTTTATGCGACCGCACGCTTGATATGCTACTTGAAACGAGGTTCCTGGGTATTGTTCTTGACGAACATTTGACGTTCCAGGCGCATGCGAAACATGTCAGGAAAAAAATGGTCAGTGGCGTAGCCGCCATATACCGCACTCGCAAAATCCTTCCCCGCCAATGCCTCACGGCAATGTACCACGCGTATATGCAGAGCCACCTAACATATGGTCTGGAGGTGTACGGTCTATCTTATGCGTCTTATATAACTCCGCTTCATCTGCTTCAGAAAAGGGCACTTCGCTTCGTATTAGGTCTCCCACATCGCGTCTCAATATCAATAGAAAAATATAAAGAACTCTCAGTGCTCCCGTTACCATACCTAGTTAAGTTTACCATAGTTGTCGAAATAAAACGTTGGCCTTATCAAATTTGCAAGGATCCAAAACACCCGAGGCTCGACATCTCACTTCTCGTTGTCTCCTCACCCACAAGTACACAATCAAGGTTTGCACTCTGTTATTTAGGTGCTACCTTGTGGAACAAGTTGCCTAGTGACATTAGGACACTTATATCGCTTAGTCAATTCAAAAACACTGCGAGAACGCACTATCTAACCTTACTCGCGTCTATGTTAAACCATAACTATGTAAACATGTACACAATCCAAAGATAAATAATAGCAATAATACGAGATACTACGGTGATAATGTATAAAATCTTACTGTAACTTGTACATATGCTTCGCACTAGCCTGTGGCTATATGAAGTTGTAACAAAAATGAGAAACTACAATTAAGTGTCAATAAACGTCATATCATATCATATCAAAGGTACCTGTAGGATGGCAGTGTCCGTTAAGCAGCGCAGGCATAGACAGCGTCGGTCGGCGGCTATGGCGACGCAAGCTAAATACATGGCGCCAAATAGAAGATGCCGCCACCCTACTAGCTAAGACGCGGGAAGTCACTAAATGCGCGGGCAATCTGTGAGTATATAAGGAGGCATGAGAATAAATGAGTTAGTAGTCGTTGGTGCGAGCCAGGCAGAGGACGTGTGTTGCTTTAACGAGAGAATGGTGAGCTCGTAACGGTCGCCGGCCAGTCATGGGGGTGGTGGTGGACACTACAGTACCCCTAGCACCAAATAAGAACTCGAGCGCAGCAGGATAGTCCGGTTGCTCTGCCAGCCTTAACTCTCACTTAAAGTCCCCCAGGGCAGGACGGGAAGTCTGCAGTCGAGCAATGACAAATCGGCATGACAAACGCGTTTAGTCATGCCAATGACTGATGATGAAGTAAGAGCCCTTGCCAGCTCTTACGAAGATACCATATTTAATAGCGGGCCGGGTGGGCTTAAAATGTTTTGCCATTTCGACGCCTGCCTATTTGTACGGTTAGCACTGGCGCTTGGATTGACGACGCGTATTTTCCGTGAGTGGGATGCTGGTAATCGCCTTCGCAGCCCACTCAACGTGTTCCGCAGAATGTTGTACTTCTGGAAGTTAAAGAAACACTCCTTGCATCATGCATGCGCTTAATATGGACATCCCACCGAAGAATCTTAATTACTCCGCAACCACCGAAGAATCTTAATTACTCCGCAACCACCGAAGAATCTTAATTACTCCGCAACCACAGCTCGCATTGCCATAAGTTTGTTGCCGAAATGATCGTCGAGACGTGCATTCGCCTGAATGTGTTAGTTTTGAGTGCTGAGAGTGGTCGTAAATTTAATGCTTTTGAGGTATTTGGCGTGAAAGCTAATAAAGAACCTCGTTTTTTCGCGAACTCTCTTCTAAGCGACCATGTCGCATCTTCTGACCAGCGTTATATGTCTTCAGAAGAAACATAATTTGCTCACGAACACGACGGTGTGCCTAGTTTCTGTATCGGAGGGCTTACGGTCTCGCAATTGCACATTTGAGATCCTGTGTCGGGCAAAACCAGTGTCACAAATTGTAGTAATTTCACTCTCACTCCGAAACAAGACTTCTCAGAGACCATGTTCTATTGGAAAAAAGATTTGCTTTAACCAGCTCTACAATTCCTTATATCGCTCTCGAAAACTTTCTGGAAAACCCTTAACGCCCACAGGCGTCAAGCGTATGTTAGACTGAGAAACAGAGTTGTCTCGTTTTCAAGGAAAGTGCAGGCTAGAAGCTAATGGGAAGATTGTTCGCCGTAGAATACAGGAGATGCGGAAGCCATTCAGCTAGTCTTGAGAGGTGCCCAGGAAAACAAGTTTGAAAAAGTGTGTCAAACTGAAGATTGATGATGACAGTACGACTTTCTAACATCCTTAATGACTATTATGTAACTTGCGTAACGGCCGACGCCGAATGCTCGGTCGCTTACGAGGTACCGATGTCCATGCACTGCACGAGCGATTTTCGCCTCGGCCGGTTCCTGTATCAAGCGCATTACCTGCTTTAAAGGGTCAACATTTGCCGTGGGAGAAGGTCACATACCCTCTCAAGTCTTGAGACAATTATCTCTTGCATTATTTGTCTGGAGCTGAAGTTATTGAAGACACAGTGGCATTCATAGTTAGTCTGTCGACACGCCAGGGGGTCTAGCCCACGGCCATCAAATTATATCGCGTTGTGCCACTGTTTAAAGGCGGTGACAGACTAAGCAAGGAAGATTACAGGCCGGTCAGTATTCTCCCTCCAATGCCCAAGATTTTCGAAAAAGCTATATATGAACAGTTGAACGAACACTTTGAGATGTTTAATGGCCTAAGCCAGCACCAGTTCGGTTTTCGGTCCAAAATGTCGGCGACTGTACCCATCATGGATTTTGTTGAAGAGGTTCGCAGAAACCTAATGTTAAGGAGACAGTCGCCGGTGTGTTTATAGATCTTTGAAAAGCATTTAATACAATTGATGTAATTATTCTAATTAAGAAGTTGACTCGATATAGAGCGGATGGTATTGTCTTGTCTTGGTTGCGGTCGTTTATGTTCATGACATTCTTTGCAGACGATACAGCCGTCCTATTCGTTGGGAATTTTCCAACTGAGACAGAGGCTGTGTTCCGCCAGGACTCTTCAGGGATTATCATCATAGTTCAGAAGTAACGGTCTCTATATGAATTGGAGGAAAAACGCCTTTCGCTTCAAAAGGAAACGAAGTTTTTAGGCGTTACGTTGGACTAGATAAAGCGCATGCCGCACATATACGTAAGCAATTATCTGGCAGTAATGCAGCTCTACGCAGAGCTCAACGAATTCTTCCCCAAAACTGCCTGATAGCGATGTATTTTGCCTACGCCCAGAGTCACCTGACTTACGCTGTAGAAGGCTATGGCTTAACACAGATGCGTCTTATCAGGTCGCTTCACCGACTCCGAAAACGAGCACTGAGAACAACTCTGGACCCCTGGACGCGAGACTCAGTGCAACCGCACTTCAAAAATATAAGCATTTTGCCGTTCCCAAAACGTATAGAATACTCTCTCGTAGTTGAAATGAACGGTATACTCCTTGAAGTGCATCAAAACTTATATGTTTTGACAACATCAGCAACATCCATCTCTACAGGGGGTAAGACATCAAACGTGCTTACTCTGTCACACGGCAACTCCAACCAGTCAAAGCTCTCGATCAGAAACATTGGGGCCTCTTACTGGAACAAAATATCGGCCTCCGTCAGGCAGACAAAGTCTCTGCTCAAATTCAAATGCGATCTCAAAGAGCATTATCTTAAAACTTAGATATCTGGTTAAAAGTGATACAAAAATACAACCATGTTGCAATATATTGTAAATAGGTGAAAACGGCATATATAAATTAAACATTGTTATCTCATAAAAGAGGCTCCGAACAAGCTATGTGCTTAATGGAGCTTGAATTTAACATGTGCAATCATCTTACAAGAAGTGTCAATAAACAAACAGTGGGAAACAGTTGTTATTGCTCATATTGAGTCATTGCTTCTTCCCACTGATTTTCCATTTATGGGTCGCTTCTCCTTGGCCCGACGAATGCTTTCAACAACATTCGCTTTCTTCTCTCATGCTTCTACGTCTGCAAGCATTTGCTGGACAAACCCCTCGGGCTGTTCGTCGCCAGCCAGAAGAGTGCTTATCCCATGCAAAGCCAGTCCCAGAGAGTATGGGAGGCAGTACCCACGGCTCTACTGCTGCAGTGCCGTAACTTATTATAAACAACGTCCTTAAAAATGTTCTTAACTGTAGTGTCGTAACTTTGAAAGTTACGATGTAGGTAGCTTCTGAAGTCCTTCTAGTAGTTTCCAGATTTGTTGCCATTGCATCATGGCTTTGCGTGTAGCGTTTTTCATCAGCTTCATTCACAGCTTTCTGCGTTCCTTCTTGGTTTTGAGGTCCCGAATGATGTATTGTACTAGACTCAAAGCAGAGTTTGTGCTTACGGTTCTGTAGACTTTCAATATTCGGATAGCAGCAAATCGTTGAGTTCTGCGCATTCTAGCTATGTTTTATTTTGTCGTCAGCGTTCCTCTCCGCCGCGAAAAATACAATCGACTCCGTCGCGTTCATAAGTAAGTGTCTGCGGCTTTCCCTTGGTCCCATCGTATTTGGCATCAGTCTGGAAATTTCGTTAACAGCTTTTCTGACCTTGCTGGCTGTCATGAACCATCACCAAAATGGATTGCTTTTGGTGCTCGGAGCCCTCCCCTAGACCCCTATCTAGCATTTCTCGAAGCTGTCGAATGCGCTCTGCAGCACTTGATGTCTTCACCCTCGAGCAGAAGTCGCAGGTCGCCGTCGCCGGTATCCTTTCTGTCCAATGAGAATATTGCTTAGGTATCTTTATGTGCGCCCTTGCGCCCTATCTCAAGATCGTTTTTTGGCTATGCTACTAAAACAAGATCGTCAAGTTGTCCTAACCGATTAGCTCGATTCCGTGCGGGAAGTTGTCAAGTCGCCGTACTCCGTCGTACGCCCGAGTCCACAACAACGGGGTCTGAGGTTAGACCCCCGCTGCGACCCCCGGCGTTCCTCGCCTTCGCATCTCAGCTTCTTATCATTCTGGTCGTTGTTGATTCTTACCAGGTTCTCCGGAACCCTGTTGCTTGCAGTCAGCTTTTTCGGTGCCACCTCCATGGTAGGCTATTGAAATTGATTTTCGAAACATAGTCCGGAAGAGCCGAGCTTAGATGCCAAGGCGCGTAGCGCTTTGCCGTAGTGACTAATGGTTGTATGGCGGATATTACTGATCCCGTTATTGGGCGGAGTGCATCAATAACCCCTGCTCCTTAGCATGTCCCTTCAGGCTTGCTCAATAATTGCCTCGAATCTGGCACAGGTCTGCGCAAGGCAAATATATGAAGTGATACATGTAAAATATATGAATTGATGCAGCCGTGTAGACTCGTGCAAACACATGTGCACTGTGTTCGTGCAAATTGATTTAAATGTGTAAGCTAAGTGTGTAAATGTGTTTAAATGTAAATGAAACATGTGTAAATGTAAATGCGCTGAAAAGCTCATTTTACCCATTCTTTTTAGGAGAACTCAAGCACTGTGAACACGCAGTTCCGTTATTAAATCAAACATTGTAATTATTGTCTGAGATGACATAAGGTGATTGTAGCATTAAATTGACACGGTAAATGTAATCCTGCTTTTGTTTACCCACTGGAAACTCCCCTGGCACTCTCACGAATGGTGGCGTTATACCTACGTGACGGCTTAGCTGGGCCAAAGTAGTCAGACTATCACCGAGAAATATCCGTAAGGTGGCCAAATTAATGCGAGGATCTCGTATACGATTCGAATCGTTATTGTTTACAAAGTACTAAGGTTTCTACCTACAAAACATAATAAGGAAAAAGTATAAAAGAAAAGGGCAAAATCCGTTCTCTGACATATCTGCATAACCTGACAAGTTTATGTTTAACTTAACTTAACTTAATGGGGGATTGGATGATAATGCACCATCTCGTTCTATTGAGACATCTGTGCTCCCCGTTTTTTTCCGATCATGATCGATATTTAGTCCACTCCGGTATTCACCTTGTTTAAATTAGGAACCATGAAAACCAATTTAGAAGTGGCCGGTATAGGTGTCGAACCCAGGCCTCCCGACTGCAAGGCAAAGGCTTTTGCCACTAAGCCATCTTTGTTTTTCGTTAATTTTTTTTTACATTTATTTTTTTAAGCTTTTCCGTAAGGCAATTGCCCGTGTACGGTTTATTCATGTCATGGCTAATTTTAATCCACTCCGGCCTTTACCTTAAATTGGAAACCATGCAAACCAATTTAAGAGTGGCCGGTCTGGGTCTTGAACCCAGTCCTCCCGAATGCAAGGCACAGGCTTTGCCACTAAGCCATCTTGCTCGGTAAAAAAATGTAGCATCGGGACAGCGAAATTCAATAGGGCAGTCAGTGTGGATCTAAGTCCGCACGGCGGCTAAAATGTATGCGTTCGGGGTGTGCCATCAAAATCCCTAGTGTTAGGTTGCAATCAAATTTTTATCTGTACGACATTTCTAATAATAATGATTAAAACGTGCATTGTTGTTCAAGACGTTTCAAGGTTGTTCAAAATTAGATTGTGCTATTGGCCGACCCTATTGTGCCCTTGGACGGCAAAAGTTATGCAAAGGGGATTGAGTTGAGAAAAAGGATCTTGAAAATACTTTAAATTATAAAGAAAGCAATAACTTGAAAATACCTTGAAACCTGCAGCACAATTGTTTACAACCAAATCCAATCGAAAACTTTCGACCATCACCTAAAACCGTGATGTGTATTCCGTCGTTAGTCGACAGTAAAGGTGCTGCAGTTTTCGCACATTGTGTGTGCCAGTTACTGCATCGATGCTCAATTTGGATGATTTCCTAGTGTCCAACAGATGCCCACACTTCTGCAGTATATTCAAACATTGCACGTTTCTGCGTGCACAGCTGGGGTCGTCGACTTGATTGTACCTTTCAATGTGTGTGAGTTGAACATATAATACGTTATTGTACTAATCTGGTAGTCTAACCACTCTAACCACACACGTGACTTGTCTGTTCCACCAGCGCTTGTTTCAGCTTGTACTGTATGATAAACTATTAACAGAAAGCTTGAAGGGTGGTGGGTGCTTAGTAGTCTACACGAATTTCGCAACCGAGATAGCAATGTCACAGTGTGAATACAACGTATCGCCTCCACATAAATACCACTATCGGTCTCTACGAACAGATCGTTGCACTGTTTCTCTTCGTGTGCATACCAAATATGAGTGAAACAAATAAAATCTGTATGATAAATAATGAAAATTATAAACCATTATTTTTATTATACCATTTGACCATTGACTATGTACCTAACAGAGGAGACTTTAATAAATGAATGAATGTATAAACCTGGTTGTTCCTAATAGAAGTTTTGAAGCACCACCGCTAAAGATCCCCGAGCGTTTCAGCATAGCATTCACATACGAGCCATGTGGGGTACCCTGACCAACGAAATGCTGTGTATACGTGGTGCCGTCGATTTCGCGACGGACGTGCAGAGACCGAAGATTACCCCGTTTCGGAAGGCCGTTGACAGATCTATAACAGGAAAAAACGCTGAAAAGTTCGTAATGTCATATCCACCAATCGCCGAATCACTATCAGGCAGATAGCTGAAAAATTAGAGGCATGTTATGGATCAGTTGAAACAGTCTTGATCAATAGTTTCTGGGTCAGAATACAGCGAAGTTCGCTCTAAAAGTGTTGAATTTCCGGCAAATAAACGCCCACTGAGAGATGTCTCAATGGAACAATCAGGCGATAGCATACGTATGTTATAAATTGTTTAAGTGAGTGATCAGAAGAGACGAGCCATGAGTATATGGTTACGACATCGAGACCAAAGCCCAATTCTCCCAGTGGTGCTTCCAAGGAGAGAGTCGATCCGGAGAAATTCAGACAGAACACATCCAACATCAGTTCTTTTGATTGTTCTTTTACCACAACGAAATTTTCCACGAGTTTTTGCCACTTGGTTTAATGGTCAATAAGAAATACTTAATGACCAACATTTTAAGAAGATGTCCGACGCAAGATGTCTAAACTCTAGGCAAACAACTCTTAGATCCTTCATCATGACAACGCAACGCCGTACATACCGTTACTGATTTCGTACTATTTGATGAAACATTCCATTTTTATATTTCCGCATCTTGCCCATTTGCCGGACCTGGCTCCATGCGATCTTTTCCTGTTAGCTAGGTAAACAAATTTTGAAGAAACAATATTTCGAGACTATAGAGAGGATAGTGAAAAATTTGCTAGTGCAACTCCACTCGATACCGAAAGGCGCGTTTAATTTCTTTTCTCGAAAGAGTGAGAAAGATGGCGACACAAGTGCATTGCAGTGGGCTATTTTAGAGGGAACACAGACATTTTGGAAGATTAAATAAATAAACTTTCTTAAACAAATATGTACCTGAACATTTCGATCTATATATATATATATCGTTATATATATATATATATATGTATATATATATATATATATATATATATATATATATATATATATATATATATATATATATATATATATATATATATATATATATATATATATATATTAAGTGTATCCTTAAGCGCAGGCCGAAGAGCACGCCACTGGGCTCTAAATGATACTTTGAGTCGAGCATTGAGGTCTGCTGGCTTTCCGTGAACCTCCGGGCCTATCCAGAGACGATGGAAAAAGGCCTGACGGCCTTACTTTAACCTCCTTTGAGCGTGGCCGCATGCTTGTTTGGGACGCAACTTTTAACAGTTCAGTAATTGTCCATCCCGTTCAACTGAACGGCTTGTGTCTCCGGAGACGGTAAGGGAGTCGCCATGGCGGGCTCGTCGTCCTTACAGTGCACACGACCACGGCGTTGCGCGTGACGTGGCCAAGCCAGCTACCCCTCATACGTACGATAGAAGAGGCAGCACGAACTTTACCTTTGCACATCACCTTCGTACGAGGCTGACGGCGGTATGCGTCCGCGATGGGACATATATACTTTTTGTTGTATAGCTTTTGTGTGACAGCGTAGTGTTCCCTTCGTAGTTGTCGCTTAGACAACGCCCGATCGGTGGATGGGGTTGTCGCCGCTGTACTCGGGGTGTGCATGTTGTTTAAGTGTTTATCTAAAAAGATGTTTAGTGTTTCTGTATGTGATTCCCCCCGACAAATAATATTTGTCAGATGGGTAAGGTCTGTTGTAGTTGTGTGTGGGGGGAGTCTGTTAGTGAGGGCTTGTATTTGCGCAATTATTGCGTCTTTTGGGGAGGGAAACAATGTTTCCATTGGGTCGTTGGTCGATCTTTTTGGATAACGATCGCCAGACTCGTCAGAGGACGACGATTGTCGAGTTCGCTTGCTAGCAAGCTCCCTGACTTTCGCCTTATGCGCCGTCGTCCTCCCATTAGCCCCTTCGATGGTCGGTGCAGGGGCGGACCAGGCAGGTCATGCGTCCAGGTTAGCAGAGGCTAACAAATGTAGAAAATACTCTGGCGTTGGCTTTGTCCGTTGGCTTTTGAAACAATGGGAGGCCCAGGACCGCTTACACTGAAGTTGATTTAGCGCGTGGGCAGAAGCCTTAACCTTTCCACGGAAGACTCGAGAGCATCGGAGTTTTTGCGTCAGAGACTGTCTCTCGACATTCAACGAGGAATGGGCAGCATCTGTTCGGGGCACTTTGTCGAACTGGGCTAACCCTGGGTTAGAGAACCCGTGACTACACGTTCGCGCGGAGACAATTGTTCACTCCAAAGGGCTAACATAAAAAAAGTTATATAACTAGATCAATCAAATAAAACCTCATAATATATATATATATATATTCACTTATGATATATACTTAATAAAGCTCACCTATGTATTCATAGTTTCCTCTGTGTATTACAACATCATGATAACATCATTCGTACGAGAATGAATATTTGACGAGAAAATCAATCAACAGTTTTTATAATGAGTAATTGGAAAATCGACGATTCCTACACCTATGGCCCCAAAAAACGCTTACCTCCCTTCTCGTAACACTTTAAGCACAAGCAGTAGTGTTGAGTGGTGATAGTTCAGTTCTCCATATTCAATCCATAGACAAGTTTGTACAGTAGTCGAAGTAAACGAATACCTTTGTATTTCATCCTATTTACTCCGATGATTTGAATCCTGCTGGACCCTTGTTAACAACCAATTGAGAACTTCTTGGTCTAAATGCTTCCTGATATATATATATATATATATATATATATATGATACTGAGACGTTACGCACTGCAAACACTCTACCTTCAAGAAGAACAAAACGCATGTTTCTGCATAAATATATACAGTGTTATTTATTTGTGCAGCATACCTCGTGCCGTATGTATATATATATCGCATTAACAAACTCATTTCCAGAAGCGTATTCCGCTCATATCTATTCGAAATCGGCTAGCATAACGCGATTGTTCTTTCTTCTCGCTAGATTATTTCTTGCAAAATCACTCTCAAGTATCATTTCTTTAGTTTGCAGCTAGTGTGACTACACATGCTCACCACAAGCTCGATCATTTCAGGAACTCGTTTTTGCTTTCTCCATTCAGGCTCGACAGCTGTGCAGACCTGTACCTCGTGACCCTTACCAATACACAGAGCAGACCATTGACGAAGTGGTTAAATCGTCCGCCCGTTACTGCGTTGTTTGCTTTACTTGGTGTTGCTCTTCGTCTTATATATATTTATATATATATAAACAGCACGTCGAAGCAAATAGTCAAGACAGAGTAAGCGAACACGAAGCACGTGTAGACTCCGTTCGGCGCGAGGGATACTACAACTGTAACGAACAGGATGGCGGCCGCGATATAGGCACACTCGATCCCCACTGTTGGCAGATGTGATAAAGTTGCAGTAGAAACCACATCTACGACTGCTGCTGCCACTAGAGCGACGACACGATACGATTCTGCTCACTATAACCTATAGAACTAAAAGTATAGTACTGGTGGTCGGACCCTAATGGCGACAGCGGCGGCTCTTGCCATGGCGTGGTCCTTTCGCTAACTGAAATGTCTGTTCCTTCCGTGTTCAGCATTCGTCTGTTTCGCGTCAATGTCTCTCTAGTCTCTGTATTGTCGGGCGGAGTGGGTAAAGCTGCGCTACTCTAAAGCGAAGCCAAGCTACCGTTGTTGTCATTTCTATTATTCGTCTTCATCCTATTTTTATTACAACTATCGGCTGGCCAGTGACATGCAGCGGTCGATCGACCAGCTGCCACGCTGCGCTGACCTTGATGTTCGGTCTCTGACAGCCTGGCGCCCTAGACTTGCCATGTCGAGAGGCACGCCTCGCCGGAGATTTGCCATGATCACCACTGCCTGCACTCTGCGTACGACCGCACAAGGACGACTGTTTTCGTTATTTCGTTTTTCTCCTTCGTACCAAACTGTACGACTTCGAACCGAAGTCGTCGACAAATGGGCAACTAGACGAAACCAGATGGATGTATTTTTGTTTGTTCCTACTATAAGCCCCCCGGAGCAACAAACACTTCTCACACAAAGACATTTAACTGTAAGAGCTTAAATCAGCGGCTTGAAGGTGACGGCAAGCAGGCTCCTCCTCAATCGAGAAACTATGCTTACCATATTTATTGTTGTCATTAAAAATAGATCACGTATTCATGAGAGTCAACAGCACAAAAAAACAATCTGGCAATTTGATGCGAAGCATATCGCCTGCTTACCCCCTACGTAAACGCACAGTTTCGTAGCATCTAAATAATGCAAATTGAACAAGAAACACCCCCGAAAGGGTGCTCGCGATATTGCGTCCGCTACTTGCCACAAAACGAAATTCTTGAAATATATATAAGTTAAAACCGTACAACCTCTCGTCTGTTTCTATAAATCAATAGCAATACAAATTACTGTAAAGCATTTGAAGACAAAGGCTTTCCAACACAACAACTTCTTCAAGTGCACGGGTGTACTTCAAATAAGCTTGATATTGGCCTAGCCGTAATAGGCCTAGTAGTAGTATTAGTACGCCTCACTTGTGCTCCG
The DNA here is from genome assembly GCA_003439945.1 of Dermanyssus gallinae. Taxonomy (NCBI): domain Eukaryota; kingdom Metazoa; phylum Arthropoda; class Arachnida; order Mesostigmata; family Dermanyssidae; genus Dermanyssus; species Dermanyssus gallinae. Next base: position 382,236 of record QVRM01000562.1, on the reverse strand, counting down.
CTCAGCCACTATAGGCTACGCCGCCTAAGCGTATAGTAATCTTAGCCCTAAGCACCTATATAAATACAGCTTCACTACACCGGGCCATTTATTGTGAGTGTCGAATTCTGCTTGGAATCACTGTGACCAATCAACGCGGTGAGACTCTTGGCACTTGAGGATGATAAAAAAAAGTCTTACGGGGATCTGTTTTCGTATGCGCTGGATGGACTCCATCCCCCCCCCCCCCCCCCCCCCGCTGACGAAGCAAACCGCGATACCCATCTGCTAGAATACCTTGTGCCCTGGGGGGATCGGTTGCTGATGTCTCTCCATTCCGTCCTATCTTAACTTCGCACGGCCTGTCTTCCATTCACCCCTGATGGCTGTCACTCTATTCGGCAAATAGAGCCGATAGATCGAAATTAGCGGTAGGACACTACATCAAGAGTATGCGTACTCGCCACTCGCTTCATCGTCGTACATTTACAACGAAATGGTGGGATATGCACTTTGGCTGCGTACGATATCGTCCTTGCAGGCCGAAGTTACGCACATGGAAAGGGAAGGTAATTGGGAAACGCCGCGCTGCTTACGGCACAAGTTCCTTTATTTTCGGTCTCTCGTTCTCTGTCGCCCTGCCCTCACTGCTTATTGTTTGATCCGATTCTCAGTCCGAGATACCCAAACGACTACAATTAATGACAAGGAAGTACATAGTTTCTTGTCATTAAACTACGCCAAAACACCGTTTCGGCTGGCCTTAACTATGTCAGAGGCACACACTATTCTCACCCGTAAACTAGTTCAATATGTGTGTATATGTGCACTCCATTAAAATTCGTCCAGGCCAGCTCCTAACGGTATTATACTTCAGAAGCTAGGGTTGTATTAGCTGTACAAAAAAGTTTATAATTGGTAGAAGTCGGGTAAGCAGATGCGAATCGGTAGCCTCTGATTGTGTGATCGATACTCATGTTTTCTCGTTATCGCTGCGACCTATTGATACTGTTGGTATTATCTTTTCGCAAGTACGCAAGCACGCAAGCGACGTTCGCAGGTCAAACCAACGCTGCGCATACTTCTTACGATCGGCCAGGAGGCGAAACACATATTTAAACTAGTCCTGCTTGTATCTTGTATACATACATACACACCCATTCACAAAAGTCCACACGTGCTTCCGAGCTGTGTTCTCTCCTCGATCAATGCTGGCCCGGCACTTCTCTCTCTCCCCTCCCTCCTCCCGTTTGAGCCGAAACAACAAACGAACGCAATTGCTATCACGCAGCGCTCACTATGACTTCATTCATCGTCTATTTGAAGAGACGTCTTTCTTTCCTACAATAGTCCTACCATGCTGCGTCGTTTTCATCATCGGTCCGCCTCTGTTTTGACCCCAGTGGCTCTCGCCACCCAGGCTGTACACGCCGTATCTATCTTTATTCTATCTATATTCTAAACAACCGATTTGGCTGCATACTTTTAAGTGTATATATATGTGTGGGCTGTGATTGCAGCCTGCTGACTACCACAGTCGCAACCAGTGTGCTTGTTGCTCATCACTTAGCTAGCTTAACCTCCTCATTGTACTCCCACCAGTCCTTATCGTAGCCTTCGTGTACGTGATCGAGAAGCACTCGTCGTCGGCCTTCGCAGTACCTACATAGCAAACAAAGATAAGATCAAGTATTAGATTAATTAAATTAATTTACACTATATACATACGTCTAAAAACATTTTTTTCTTGTGCGGAAGCGTGCCTCAAGAATGAGAACCTCTTCAAATAGAATTGTCAGAGCGACTTTTTGGGATCCAAATCAAGCACACTTAAATAGCGTAAAGAAGGAAGCGCGGACTCAGAAAAAAAGTTACTGAGTTAATCAGTGTGAAATGCAATTGAATTTAGTAACATAATTAGATCATACGTACTCAGTACTCCAAAACTGTATGTGTATAGCAACACTACAAATATACTATAGTAATTAAGTAAAGCTGGCACTGAGCGATTTTTAATATAAATATCATTACGAGACTGTAGTGGTATCGATCGTACTATTGTATATTTTACCCAATCTGGTGTGTAAATAAATCATGTGAATATTTTACTATAGTAATTCGGAAGGCTAATTCTAGGTAGGTGTTCATTCTTTGATACCACGCGCGCTAACATACATCAGCCCAACATACCTGTACTTGTCCTGGACCTTCTGTTTTATGTCGTGTAGGTTCTCCGAGGTGATATCTCGTTCGAGGTATTCACTAAGTGTCTCTGTGGCGCTTTCCAGGTCACGCTGGTTATCTTCAAAGATCACGCTCTGGTTGGTTTTGCACAGATAGTAGGCAAACACATACGTGTACATGAGAGTCTGACGGCACTGACAGAGAACGTCGACGGCCTTCTTGAGGAACTGTACTTCAATCCAGGACATATTATGCTGCTGCATCTCTTCCATCTTCCGCTTGGTGGAAGTGTAGAGTTTGTTTTCAAACTTCAGCGACTGCATGTGATTCAGATAGCGATTGCAGTAGAACAGATAGCGCTGCAACGCGGATCGGGACTTCTCTTGAGCGTCACGCGCTTTCTTGGCTTCAACCTCATCGAAGCGGTTACAGTTGTACCACGAAGTGCCGTGCGGCTCCCAAGGGCCAAGGCACACCCAGCAAAAGTCCATCTTGCAATTTTGATTCTTGCACACCATATGATTGCAACCGCCATCCTGATATACACCGCATACACCGAAATACGATGAACGTTAAATGAGATTTGATAGGAAACGGAAAGAGAGAAAATTGGAGCAGATATGAGGTTGACTACTAACTGCAAAAACCCTCCCAACAGGAAGAGTGCCTAGTTCCTACGATGTGTAAATATACAACAAGTACAAAATCCTCAATATGTATACACCATTACAAGAACCCAACAAGTACTTTAGAATCCTCCGGAAATGTTGGACTGCCAACCAGAAAGGTCACAAAAATTAGGTTTTCTTTATTTTTGGCGGCACAGAAAAAGCAATAATATTGCCTGTGTAACCACGGGTTTGTGCTCGAAGAGCTTCTCATACCTTCTCAATGGTCACGTAACACTTTGGGCATTCCTTCGTATTTGCAGCAATCCAATTCGAAGTCTCGGAATCGTCGTCGCACTAAAATAGAAATCAGGCACTTTGTTAGTCAATCAGTTACTATCGAGATACTATTCTTCTAAAAAAAGCACTCAGTAGATTTGATAAAATGACCATAAAAATTCAGTGATTACAACAACGTTAGAAACAAAGTTATTGCTTAGCTGAGTGTAAGTTCAATTAAATGATAATCGAAAGCATTTAATTTTTATGCTTTTAACACGTTCCTTTTTGTGCCTTTCACATATATTATGACTGACTCCATATATCTGATGAATTCAGTGGTGTATGTCATTACAAAGTCGAGAGCCACATAGACAAACTATTGAATATATCATATGAACGCATATATATATATATATATATATTATGCGTGCATATTATTCAATAGTATATATATATCGAATGCTACTCAACGTTTATATAATGATAAAACAGATAATGCGCCTTATCGAAAAAGAGCAACCAATCAGGACACTGACTTTGGCTCTTAACACTTGCAGTTCAGCGAGTCCGACCCATAATACCAAATTATAGTACGGAATATAGTACTTGCATGCACAATGATCTCATGGTTCTCTTGCTAATTCTATTGAGCGCATGATAGCCGCATAAAGAACATATATGTAAACTCCGGCATGTGCCGCACTTTGTACACTCGTTTTCCTTCTGCTATAATAGCGGAATCTTTCTGTAGTAGTATATGTGTTTTTGTGACCGTCTCATCTTACTCCAATACTAAAGAGTCATGTACATGAGGTAAAGAATATCGGGGTGGCAAATCACAATTGGTCTATTTGTAAGCTTCGGCTTGATTGGGATGAGTGATTGCGGAATGCGTTTACCTTCTTCTGCCATTTCTTCAACAAGTTGCAGCGGACAGGATCATGCCAGTTTTCGCCGCACGCGAAACAAAATGTGTGTCCACAGTTGCATGTGACCGCTCGCGCCTCGACGTAGCTCACCTGCACGACAACATCACAAAACTCATGGTAAATCGTAGTCGTAATAATAATAATACGCACGCCAGTAAATATTTGTATCAATCGAACAGCTTCTTGGCGGCTCTTGCAGCAACGAGTCAATCTGTGTGTGACAAAAGCGACGTAAAACAAACAAGTAACCAACAACCAATCTTTGAAGGGCCCTTGGCAGTTTTGCCCATAGTTGTAGTTCAGCCTTGTATGTGAGTCGGCATATTCAGCTATATATGACGCCAACTGTAGCAATTCAAGCTTGTAATTTTATTTTTCCGAAAATAATTTAGGAACCTGTTTCTTTTAACTACTTTGTATCAGCGTCTATAAATTACCTTGAAAGGAACGGCTTCACGTGTTAAAGATATACACACACGATTATTGTACAATATACATAAAAAGCCTTTTAGCCAGGTTTCGAGCAATAGTGTTGTACATATAATGGTTTCAAGCATACCTTAATGGCATTGGTGCATTCTGGTTGAGGGCACCACCGCAGGAGTCTGTTGCACTGCACGAAACTGTTGGTGATTAGATGCTGATACTTAAGCTTTACCTGTAAAAGCGAAATACAAATGAGCTTTAATTTAGTTCAAACATGAACATGAAAACCATTATAAGGAAACCTCCAAAAATAAGCGTTTGTTTAGGCTTATTAACAACACTCAGCCATCAACAGCCACCTATCACACGCAACAGCAGCGATAATGACCTAAAGTAGAATATCTTACCGTGATCGTTTTTCTCATAATGACTAAACTCACCTGCCTAGTGAAATCAAACAAGCAACAAGGTATGTATGGTAAACGCAGAGCACAGAGTATGCGTTCCCGCTAGATAGAACATAACAAGCGCGAAAAAACGTCTAACAGAAGAGAGTCTTGATTTGTTGATAGGCTTGATAGTAATGCTGTGCATGTGACGTGCCGTGACACACATTCGGACCATACCTTCTGGTCGGTGATTAGACGCATTACTGTCTGATCGTCGACGAGAATATCGCATCCGTGGGCCGCGCACGAGATCGTTTGCCCGATACCCTCCTCCATGATTTTCGTCGTCAAGTAGTGGTTCCAGCAGTCCGTGCAAAATCGGTGGTCGCAAGCCAACGCCGCCATGGAGCTGCAGAGAACGCGCTTCAAGCAGATTTCGCACTCCTCCATAGCTGTGGGCGGCTGCTTCTGCAATTATCAGCGGCGGTGTCCGTAGCAATAAAAGTAAGATTAGAGCATACATTCCCCCTCTCCATGCCGCGCCACTGGATTCGACTAAGACATGATTACGTTACACAGCTACCAGGGCTACGAGTAATTCACAGTTGGGTTCTATATTCTGCTGTCGAGCCCGGTGATGGCGTGATGGGTGCGCGCTGCGCGTGCGCCTTGCGACCGGAGGAGACACAGGGGTGCTGCACGAGTTCGAGCCCCACCGTTGCATATCTGTATTTATTGGGGGTATGTCCGTGTGGACGTTAGATTCGTTGGCTAAAAATCAGCCTGAGAAAGTAGATTATATTTTGCTAGAATCTCGTCTAATCGTAAGACCAATGGTCCCTTCTATGGTGACAAACTAGCTAGCCAATGGAATTTATCGCTCGGTCAAAATGAGAGGAAAAACAGCATAGTAGCAACAGAATGAGCCGAATAAGGAAAATGTATAGCATTGCATAACGAGAAACGAGACTCAACCTTATCGCCAATAGCCGATGTTTTGAACGGGTAGACAATGTGGGCCTGCTGGAAGAGCGTTTCCTGGTCTCCGTCATAGTACTTCTCATAGAGTTTCTCTAGATCCCACTTAAAGTGGTTAAGCAGTATTCGAGTTGTCGTCGGCGGAATTTGCTGAAAATGCGGCAAGAGTAGTTCCATATTATAACTGCATTGATATAATGATGAATATGCGCTCGATGGGTATATCCTAAATGTTTATTTGCTTGCAGCGTTCTCATGGATAATCATGTTACCTCCACAATCGTGTTGACCTCTTTGATCGTATCGACCATGTGCTTGACAATATCCTCCGTTGACAGGACATGATACGGCGAATCCTCCTCAGCTCGTCGACCTCCGGCAGGAAAACCTGCGGGGCCGCCAAGGGGTTCCGACTCTAGCCCCATGTCTTCATCCTCTCCCGAAGTTTCGTTGCCTGCAAACGGAAACCAAACGGCACGCACGTCACGTATTATGAAGTGCAGCTAGGGTTCCTGCAGCCAACACTGCGTGTGACCGCCATGATGAGACCACATCTGCTTTGGAGTTTAAACGTAATGCAGAATGTAATCTCACTGTGATACTTCTGTTGACATACGTTTCACGGGCATGGTATCCAACAGCATACAAGTGAAATTTGTGAATTCGTGAAAATTACGCCACAAACATAAAGCAGAGCTAGATCGGGCCGCGAGACGTTAAAGGGGCAGAAACCAACGGAGTTGGCAAACGTCTCGTGAATAATCAATTAAGAGACAGATGGTTATTTTAGGCGGTTACTGCTTTATGAAGCGTTTGGTGGTGGATTCACCTTTCCGCATATACCATCGGCTCAGTAATAAGTGTACCCTTATTAGGAAGTACTGGGTTGCTATGTGGTGTTCAAAGTCTTAACGTGTATATTGTTACGAATAGCATCAGTACTACACCCCCTTGTGACTTCAAGCATAGTCTATGAAATACAGTAAAAACTTTGTTGCCCTAAACTGTGTAACAAAAAGACGACTTCTAACCAGAAGGATCAGAACTCCTAATCATAAACTTTACCTGCGTGTCTGTGCACTATACGAGTCTTTTGCATTGCTTCAGAAAAAAATCGAGAGAACATAGGTACGGACAAACAAATCAACAGAGAACAAACATAGTACGGAAGAAGAAAAAATGTCTGTAGGTATTAAAAGCAGAGATAAATAACATGCACAAATATATTTAAAAAGAAGAGGCAAACTTGAAAAAACTGCGAATCTTCGTGAATCATAGGCACAGGAAAACACAGCAAGCTTTCTCTAAGCTTCACACCAATTTCGCACGGTTCGAAAGAGAAAGATGTAGGCCAACACGCAGCGCGGCCGTTCAATGCAGAAGAAGCATTGACCGCTGACGCTAGATGGGCCCGACCCAACGAGGAGATGCAATACCACATACACAAACGCATTCAATAGCTCGTTTGTCGGCTGAGTTCGTTAGAAGCAGCGGTCATCGACACAGCCATAGAATAACTTATCGGTGACACCTGCTATCTGCTGAGACAATATATTTGACCAACTGTATCTTCTGAGACAAGATATTAGACAATTGTAGCTAGATTTGTATTCTTAATAGGAAAGTAACATATTTTAGAGCAATATTACATATGCAAACACTCACACACAAAATAGGTTAATGAACTACACCTAATCCGTAGTAAGATTCCTGTCAAAAAGTATATATAGGGCTACAAAAACGTTTCTTTCGGTTTTGTCCATAGAGAATCATTAAACACGAAAAAACTTTTTTGTAGACCCACTATATATATATATATATATATATATATGCGAAAACGCATCAAATATCTGATACATAATTATGACAAATAATATTTATTTCATCTTCCTAAGTGTGTTTGTTCTCTTCAACATTGCAGTGCACTTGTGCCACCTTATTTTTACACACAACAGTTTTAAACACGTCTTTCGAAACCGAATTGGGCTGCTTCTGTGAATTTTTCTATATTCCCTCTATAGTCTTCAAATGTTTTCCTTAATTTTCTCTCCGTGGAAATAGGTAAAAGTCATACGAAGCTAGATCCGACGAATGAGAAGCTCATGGGAATATATTAATCAACTAATCTAAATCAGTAGTGTTCCTTATTGACAGTAGAAAAAATTCCCGTAGTGTTCCTTATTGACAGTAGAAAAAATTCCCGAACGGCGGTAATCTTTGGACTCTTCACGTCCGTGGCAAAATCGACGGTTTTCTTTACTCTTTGAACCAAACTTAAACAATGAACACCAACACCGATTAACGCGAAATTCGGCCTGCGTGTAACTGATGTCGCTTCTAAACAAACTAAACCTTGGTGGTTTCAATTTAATTTTTTAATCATGATACTAGCAGTCCTATGTGTAAGTGTCGTTCCTGACGCTGGGCGTGAGGCATTTATCCGACCGACCTACACGAAAAAAAGACTCCGACTAAGTGCCGATAGCTACTTTGGCATACGCCTTCGTGACAACCGTATTTGTGAACCGTCTCCTAACACAATATACCTGCCTCACAAATATACGAGATCGTCAATACAGATCTTCTCTCCAAGTGTGAGTAGGCTAGATCTTACAGACATATACAATGGATCGAAGAACAGATACCTTGGTATACTATTGCTTCGTAGATTTAAAAAACGTATTTGGCAAAGTAAATCGCAGAAAACTACTTCAAGCACTGAATAACGAATTCAAGACTAGAGGAAGGAGTATTCGATTATGCGAAAGCTAACGCTCTCCGCAAAAATAGAATCATTGTGGATTACACGAGCAACCAAATAAAGGCGGTAGCTTTGAAGACACATATGTTGATTCCAATCGGCATACAACAACACAACGGGTAAGCGTTGCCAAAGGTGACATAGTCATACAGTAATGTGGCATATTACAAGGAGACTCGGTGTCACCACTTTTATTTACTGCTTGGTCAACGGCTTATTGACAAGAACAGGACATTAAGCTATTTATATACACCGAGGTCCTGTGTTTAGGTTCCACTGACGCCGAGGAACTTCTGCGGAGTCGATGCGATGTCGATATGGGCGGATGCCATGGACATGAATGTTAACGCTGTCAAAAACGCGTCTTAGAATTATGCTACAGGTAGAGTGTCCAGAACACAGAGCGGCAATAATAAAAAAGACCGTGGCCGCACTTGCCTTCGGCCATTCACAACAACTCTCAGTAGAGGACGCTTTAAATCTGTTTCGAATTAACCCTTTTTGGTCTTCTTCCCAAGAATTTCCTAATAATACCTGAAACGTAGCTAATAACGCAGACAACGTGATGCAATCGGCTAAGTAGCGAGATATATGTATTTAGAGAAGGAGACAACATGGCGGGAATATTAACCGTTTCGAAATCAAAGAAATGGAAACTCTGTGGCATAAAAGTGAAATGACGGTCCTGCTTTTAACTCAGATGGATGGAAAGGACACGGGAGACACGACCGTAGTGCAATCTGTTCAAGGCAACATTCCATCATTTTTAATGAAATAAAACAAATTGTTCAACCGATTTCTGCTATACACCCACGGACACCTGGGTGTCAATGCAAATACTGCGATGAGTATGCTATTGAGCAACACCATGCCATATCTTGCCAATAGGTCATATAATTTAACGTATGTACACTACATCTTAAAGACGATTATTGGACTGCAAAACTAGTTGCGAAATAAATCGATTAAGTGCACAAAGTGTAAGCTCTAACGAGTATTTAAAACAAACAAGAGGGAGGACCACGAGCCCAAGCATTTGTATGATGCCCTAGATAGTGTCACGTATAAGATTCTGAACTCACTGGTAGTTTTGTGGCTCAAACATACGGCGTATACATTATTACAAATGGAACAATACAATGCGGCTCTCGTCGGCCAAAATAATCAAACGAGTACGAATGTAAAAGACGCACGCAAAGGAAAATGAACGATCCTGCACTGCATCACTTTTAGAGGAAACTGAACCCATAATTTATATTCTGTTATATGTGACCAACTCGGTCAATGCCAACGAAAACAAACAAAAACAGCGGTCTAGCGATTTGACCTTGTGACCCTTGCAGGGTCAATGGACCGCATACCTAATATCTTAGGTAACAATATCCCCTCTTGAGGGGATTCCCAAATGGTGCCAAGGAAATCGACTACTTATCAACACAGCTAAGGCTAAAAGCTTCAATTTTCCCGTGGAGGAGAACATGCCATCGTAGGCTGACGCGCTAAAGAAGCGGAATCAGGCCATCGGGACATGTGAATGGCACCATCTGCCTAGAACTTCCTTTACAGCAGCCGGCTAGTAAAAAAATACAAATTAAGAGTGCATTGAGCAGATTGCCGTCTCATTCCATTGACTTCGTACCATGTGATTTGCTCACGTAATCCGAGTGCTTCAACAAGACTCACAGTACGGTTTTTCTTAGCTTTCGCTAAATGTTTAAACAAGCAAAGTCGCGATTGCTTTTAAAACTAGGCAGAGCACTCTGTGCTATTGAATTACAATAAAGTTCATATACATATATATATATATATATATATATATATATATATATATATATATATATATAAGTGCGATTACTATCTGTAAGTTAACAACGTATTCAAAAAGCTTGTTATTGTGTCGAACAAACTAGTTAATATCATTATGTGAGGATACAGGACAAATCATAGAAGAAAGAAATTGTAAAACTAAACCCAAACAGCATATTTGTTTCATTTCGCCGGATACATTAAAAACGCGTGCCTATCAGAACAGTACGAACAATGAAATAAACGCCATTTTGTTACATATAGGATGTTGAGACACTCACAAGAGCGGACAGGCACTTCTGCAAAATACGCTCAATTGTTGTAACTACATTTGCCGAAAAAGACGGTCCCATAAAAAAAATTATAAATATATATAGTTGTCATGGTATGTGTTGTTATACACACATATATATATATATATATATATATATACATATATATATATATATATATATATATATATATATACGTGACATTGGCTATTAGATGCGTCACTGTGCGTAATGGGTGTGAAATAAATTATTGATGCATACATGTTTTAAGTTCGTTAATTTATAATACGTAGTAATACCCAACCGCCTGATGCAGACCGCACACCGTTCGCTATGTCTTTCCTCCGTTAACGTGGTACACTGTGGGAATCAGGCATCTGAAGGCTTACGGTAATCAAATCATCGAATCGCTATCGATTTCTTACCACAATAAGACTATTACGCTTCTGCTAGACAAAGTTGTATGCCTTTCAGACGAAGCAGATTTTTCTTCCGAACACGCTAGATCTCTCGCAATGGCACATTTTGTAATGCCCGGTCCCCCACATCAATAGAACTGGTCACTGCCATTCCTAAACAAAACATCCCATTGAAAATAATGCTTTTCTGACAGGTTCGAAAACCACCTCAAATGTGCTCTATTCATCCATGAGCACGCAGTATGGGGATAAAAGTGTATAAGATACCCTGATATTACTCCACTTCAGAATAAACTTTTCTTCATCTTTTCATCTACCTTAATTTATTGTATATATATATATATATATATATATATATATATATATATATATATATATATATATATATATATATATATATATATACATATATTAACAGGGTAGGGATAAAGTGTGTACAATATACCCTGATATACCCTAAGTTTACAATAAAACTTTTGCTATATCCTATATGGCGGAGAACGGTATAAGATGACGAGAAAAAAATAGATTCTGTAAAGTCGACTTCTAAAACTGTGCTCATGGAACAGGCACGAATACTATTGGCGGTGCAGATGCAAACAACGCAGAAGTGTCTTTTAATAATCATAGTCTACTTTTACGGAAACTGACACAACATCTTCAAACCTCGCAGCTGTATATTTGAAACACTGAAATTAAATAATAATAATAATAATAATAATAAGAGTTAGAAGAAGACAAGGAGTACACGTTCACACCTCACAATTGTAACATTTAAACAATATTAATAAATAATAATAATAATAATAATAATAATAAAAAAAAATAAAAAATAATAATAATAATAATAATAATAATAATAATAATAATAATAATAATAATAATAATAATAATAAATAGACCATTTGCGTCGTTCTACGTGCCGTATCGACGTTGCGAAGAGAAAATGAAAGGGAGAAGGTAAGGGGGAGAGGCAGAGAGAAAGGAAAGACATTCGCCGCTAAGCTGCGACATCGTCAATCGACGTTGACAAATGATGATGACAGCATGTTTAACACATGATGTGCACAAACATACACACACACACACAGACACACGCGTTGATATTGGGAAATGATACAGTATTGACAGTATGGCGATGAATGATGAATGCCGTCAACCGAGACATAGACTGTCACCAGAGTCGAAAGCATTTAACAACAGCCATCGATTCCGTTCGGTACAGCCTCCTTCCACCTATGGGATCGTGTTACGATTGATTGTTGTTGTTGTCGTTGTTGCTGCTGCTATTGCTGCGAATGTCTTTCTGAAACTTTCGCGAAAAACGACTCTTACGATCCTATCAAATCACGACGGCTCTCACGGTCTTATCAAATCGAAGTCGTGTCGACGGTGAAATGAAACGATAAAGAGACTATTTGACAGGCAACCGCACCTTGTGGTCGACCATCGTTAGACAAGCCACCCTTAGATCTAATTCAGCGCAGTGGGCGGCTTTTTCGAGTAGTTCCGAACTGTCACTCGATGCTCCCCCGTTGCTGCAAGAAAACTCTGCCGCCGCTCCACTCGAATACTCGGTATCCGTTGTTGGCTATCTGTATGCATGTATGTATGTATGAATGAATGTATACGCTCTCTGTCTTTCGTACAAATAAGGTTTGTATATTCCTGGTAGGCGACGAAACCCGAGAAGTAACCGTTCGTCGTCACGACCGGATAGAAGTGCCGATCATTAAGTGCCGATCTCTGTGCCATTCGATTCGATGTTTGTTCTCCTGTCTCGATCCCAGTCAAAATCCTTAAAATGCTCATGTTTTTACTGTTCTGCTGTCAAGACCTAGTCGAATTCGGTTCATCCGTCTTTTGGTTTAAATGTTCCCTTGCTGGAGACCGCTTTTTTTCTGTTGTTGTTGTCGTTGTTGTTATTGCTGCTGTTGTTTTTGTTTATTAGAATCTTGACTGACCTGCTCACCGTAGACAATTATACCCTATATATAGTACATTCAAGCCACGCCACAATTGTACCCCTTACGTAAGGTGGGCAATTACCACGGCCTGTCTGTGTATAAACTGGACGACCACCGCTGATAGCTGACCGAATATTAATAAAATAATAATAGTAGTAACAATCTTCATAACACGAATAGTAGTCAACCTAATTGCACCTTATGCAAAATAATAATAATAATAATAATTATTATTATTATTATTAATAATAATTATTATTATTATTGTTGTTATTATTATTATTATTATTATTATTATTATTATTATTATTATTATTCCTTAATTTATGATAATTTATTTTAAAACAATTTATAATAATAGTTCTTATTATTTTTCAAATACGATATAACACCAATACTAATAGTGATACCACACACACACACACACATACACGAATTTGTTACTGTGTTAGGTGTTTGTTTAGGCGATTACCGAAATCCGTTCTCCACGTACCGGAATCGACACCGAGGACCACCTCTTCGTCGCTATCCATGATATTTTCGGCTGCCGCTGCTGCAGATAGAGATAATATTAACAATGACGACAACGGCAACGATAGAAGAATGCGATGATGTATAGATTGATTGAAGACGTCTGGTCTGTCGACGTACACAGTCAAGTATATCATACACAACGAGTTTCACCGCGTCAATGAGACAACAACAAGACTCGCGTTAAAAGCACAAAACTGTCACGTTGTTCTTGCTGCTGCTGCTGCTGCTGCTGTTGTTGTTGTTGTGGCCGTCGAAGTTTTTGTTGCTCTTGTTGTTGTTGGTGTTGTTGTTGTTGCTATTGTTGCGGTTGCGGCCGCCTTCGTCGCAGCGAATATAGATTCAGTTCTTGACGTGATCGTCGATCGGCTATGCTGTTCTTGACGTGATTGCTGCTGTTGTTGTTGTTCTTGACGTAGCTGTTGTTGTTGTTGTTGTTGTTGCTGCTGCTGCTGTTGTTGTTATTGCTGACACGGGTTTTGCTGTAGGATGGCTTTTTTTGTCTGCTCGTCACTCGTACGATTCTGGGCACTCTGTTAGCAAGCGTCGAATTTGCTAACAAACGATACAACAGCCAAGCATGCCTATCACAGTCACAAAAAAACGGTCACAGTCGAGCAGCGTAGCTCGCCATATGACTAGTTACGAGCAGATTTTGCAGTAGTTGGTACTGTTGTTGCTGTTGTTGTTTGCTTCAGTTTTCTAGATGTCGTTGAGGTTACCAAAGTCAAATACGGTATGGCCAGCGTTGATGTTATTGCTGTCGTTGTTGCTGCTGCTGATGTCTCTGCGATAATCGCTGTCCCGGACGTCTTCACGTTCACAGATCACACCGCAGGCTCGTACGTCCCACCAACATACGCGCATGGTTTGGCTGATGACGACAACAATAACAACCACAACAACAATAGTATTTATCAATACGAACGAGAATAATACAACAATACAAAGAGAAACAAGAAGATGATGAAGGAGAATAAAATATGATCGAATTGTAACTGTAGTAGTAGTAGTAGTGGTACGATTGGGATTGGCAATGCTGAAGATGATTTAAAGCACCCACATCTATATATACTGGTCTTTGACATATGTAAACATAGACAGATATGTGTTAGATAAATGATATCGAGTATAAACATGCATACAGGGGAGAGATCGATGTGAAAAATATTTATGGACAGATAATAAACAAATAGATAGATATATAGATAGATATATAGAAATATATATAGGTATATATATATATATATATATATATAGACAGGTTGGTAGGCAGTTAGGTGGTAGATATCGATATGTGCACCAATCACACAAATACACACCACACGACACCAGATGCACAAGCGGACACTCGCGTTTCAACAAACCACACACACTTCCAGATACGACACTTCCAGAGATCTAGCCACCAACACCAGTCAGCCACGCATACAAAACAATGATTGACCGGAACAACAACAACAACAACTGCTGTTGTTGTTCTTGTTGTTGTTGTTGTTGGTTGTAATTGGTGGTACAGGTCGAGTTGCTGCTGCTAATGCTATTGGTGTTGGTGTTGTTTACAAAGTCGAGCGTAGAACTGGGGGTGGTGGTGGTGGTGGTGATGGTGGGGTGTCCCTTTATCTATCTCTCACACTTGCGCTATCTCTCTCTCTCTCTTGCTCTGGGTTCATGCGTATGTATTCTTCTAGTTCGTTTGCTCCCTCGAGCTGGCGGCTGGCCAGATTAGAGCTGGAACGTATCGAACCAGCCGAAGAATGGCCAAGAAAGCAATGAGCGCATGATTGCTCATGGACTCATACGTGCTTGCTAGCAGCCGTAGAAGTAGTTGTTGCTGTTGTTGTTGTCGTTGTTGTTGTTGCTGTTGTTGTTGTCGTTGTCGTTGTTGCTGCGTTGTCGTTGTTGTTGCTGTCGTTTTTGTCGTTGTTGTTGTTGTTGTTGTTGCTGCTGCTGTCACACCCGCAAATATGCAACACCCACCACAGTACTATGCTTGCAACAATGACGTAATGTTTGCAACAACACCACGAATCACTCAGACGACACCAACAAAAAACAACGCTTGTCCTTTTTCCGGTTTGTTCGTTTTGCTCACAAAATGAGATATCAATCAATGTTTGCAGCTGCTGCTGCTACTGGTGCTGGATACTGCTGACTAGTGGTTGTGTGCTTTACGAATCGCTTCGATTCTCGCTCAGTGGTCATTCAACCTTCGAGCGTTGCTAGTTGGCCTTGTTATGTTACTGTTGTTGTTGTTGTTGTTGCTGCTGCACACCTGCACACCTGCATTTCTGAAATTGCGAATTGCTTCTTATAGAGTAGCAGTAGTGTGTGTTTCTGCTCGTCGGAACTGCTGTTGTTATCGTTGTTGTTGTTATTATTATCACTCTCCTGCTGACTGCTACGGCTGATAATTGCTACCGTTGTTGTTGTTGTTGTCAACAATGCTGTGGATGTTGTTGTTATTGCTGTTGATGTTATTATTGTTGTCGCCGTTATTCTTTTTCTGTTCCACTCTGTCTGTCTGTCTGTCTGATTCCTTGGTTTTCGTTAGGTTTGCTTCGTCTCTTAGGATCTTGTTCACTTTCTCGCACGCACGCACGCACGAATTTGTTCTCCCTCCGTTGTTTTTCGGTTTTGTTCGCCGCTCAGCTCATGTCCTCTCCGCTGCCTGGTGCTCTCGCGAACGCCCTCACCCTTAGGACAACCTTCCTCCTCCATCCGTAGTATTTCTCCACATTGCTTGTAATGGAAAATTACTGATCGTGCTTGAACTGCCATATATATATATATATATATATATATATATATATATATATATATATATATATAGAGAGAGAGAGAGAGAGAGAGAGAGTTTATTTACTTAGTTGGCTGGCGTATACAATTGACCCCAACTGAAAATGCATTAATAAATTAATTCTCGCACCCATGTTCGCATCGAAAACGGGTCTCTAAATTATTCGACTTTAATTGGGAGAAAAAATATTATACGGCTTAGATGTTCATGTCGGCAATGATGTAGAATGCTTGAATCTATTCTGTTGCGAATGCGATGTGTCGACGTGGTGTGTTTCTTTATCAGTGAAAGTCGCTCCCACATGTGGAGAGACTCCCCTCCTTCTGCGCCGAGATATAGGCAGAATGCGAAAGGTTGCAGCCGCGCGTGGCCGAAACCTCTTCTTTCAATTGGCATATGACCTTCGTAGCTTCGGATGAAGACTGAGCAAATATAAAGCTGCTATTTTGCGGCGGTCACTGAACCGGCCGGATTGTTAGGTTAGGATGGTTTGGTGGTGCGCCAGGGAGAGCCGTTGTTGTTGTTGTTGTTGTTGTTTGATTGCCTGTCAAACCTTGAAGGCCTTAAACAAAACAAAAACTTGTTTTGTTTAAGGCCTGCCGCTGCTGGTGCTGCGATCGCCACGCGCAGAGCAGACGACCGCCCTAGCAGACGACCGTCATAGCAGACGCCACTGGGTGCTGACATATTGGATTGAACGCATTTTCAGCTGACAGTGTCCGCAGATGGCCGCAGTACTGAAGCCATCGTCGGAGTCGTCGTAATCAGATCGACATTGTGTACCAACAACTCATTGTAACGAAGTTGGCGGATCGATTAGTTCGTTTGGAATAGCGTGTTGGTCTTAAAAAAACGCTCCAACATTCTATCGGGGCGATGTGTGCGTAAATGCGTGCTCTATCATACCAAGCATTTGATTCTGATACGGATATTTATTCATTGCAGGCGGACGGGTACTGAAGTTTGCTGCGTGTTGTGAGGGGCGGCGGTGCAATTGGCAGCTACTGTTTTAATGCAATGAACAGCAAACACCACGTGATGTACACGCTTTCGTTTCGATAGACAATTGCACATGTAGCTATATGCACGACTCATTAAAAAAAGTTTGCGGCACGTAGCCAATACGGCCGGTACTGGAGCTTGCTCTATTAGAACCGTACAGGTTTAAAGATGGGGATGGACACGTACGCTAAAGCCTCTTCTAGAAAAAATATAACAAAAGATCATCACAGCCACGGCATGACAAAGGCTGAAAATTTGCACATTAGCCTAGAACACAGAAGGCCCTTCGTCCCATATAACGGCTGCTGAGCTACAGAGCAGTGTTCTGAAAGTTTCCATGAATAACTGCAAGATTATAGACATGTTACAGTTTTATTATAATTTAGAAGAATATATATAATGCTTCACGGCGTTGCTGCTCGGATGAATCACTTGGACGGGAATGTCTATCGTTCAAACACTGAAGAAGACAAGATTCCCGGGGGGACAAAATGTCCAAGACATCCGTTACGTCAAGTGTAATACAGAATCGGAATATAATAATTAAATTATATATGATTCTGTAATATATCACAGAACGCACAATAGGCACAAAGTCCATCATCGGTCAGGGCTCAATAATAAATGTCAGCCATAGCGAATTCTGAAGTCCAAACTAGGTAAACCCGAAAATCTCCAGAATCGCCTTATTAGGTTGCATGAGGTTATGCCAAACAGAAATACCCGCGAATATCTGGGATACAACTGCAGCAGCGTTCAAATGTCTTTTATGTATTACGGGTATTATTATGTCGTGCAGAACCTCGCTGTTAGTGGACCTGACTCCGGTAAGCAAGCTACGGCTCAGTGACTCATCTAGACTATACGAAAGAATATCTCCAATAAACAACCCTTGTTTCAAAGCGAAGTCCCGTCGCAGGGTCCTACGTTTGGCCAAGAAGCAACGGCAAAATCCCTTTCTTGAGATCCCTGATATGCGATATGTAGCCGATTTAATTCAGGTGTTTCTTGACGAAACTTCCAAGTATTTTTCTTTCTACTCGCAAATGAAAACTAACATTTCCGGTAACGGTAGTTGACCAAATTGTGTTACCTGAGGCCCGTCTTGTGCGATACCGAATCGAAACAATCTCGAGTCAACGTTTGCTAACATCATCGGGCCCGCCCTCTATTGAATTTGCGTTTGCAATAGGGATTTGAGAAGTTATTACGGTGCAATGCATCTGCGAAAAATATCTTGCATAGAAACAGCATCTTTCCCGAAAACCGAAAAAAGTAAAACTTCGGCGCGTTTCAACTGCTGGCAACGCGGACCAACTGGACAATAATGTGCACTGACTCTTTGATTTCGCTTGACTCTAAATCCGTGTTCGAATCGGTCACGCACGAAAACTTAGCTCGAATCCAGTCAGGAACGTGTGCATGTTTTTTGCTGAATATATATATATATATATATATATACATATATCCATACACAGTATAGTCATTAACAGAAGTCACATGGAAGAGAACGAGTATTCAGTTAGCCAAAGTGCAACAAAGACAGGTTGCCCTGGAAAAAATATTTATTACAACATCATCACAATTTTAAACTCTCGCATTCCCACTCTGCCCATGTTTCATCCATGCACACACACTTATATATATATCTCTCTCTCTCTGTCTCTCTATTTATATATATTGACTTCATAGTAAGTCCACATTCATCCGAGACGATCGACAGTGGTTGGGCGCATCGCAATACTTAGTCACGACAGCCACGTTCGGAGGTCTCGACGGCGCAGTATGCCGTAGTGCGCCGCCTCGTCGAAACGTACCGGTGCCATCATTTTTCGTTAGTTCGTTCGTTCCTTAAAATACTTTTGTTTTCTAGTTGCAATTAACGCATTCAACACTCCTCTCCTCCTACAACTGTTACTGCTACTACTGCTGTCAATACTACACACGTATGCAGATGTATCACGAAACGTGATTAAAATAGTACTAAAAAAATAACTACCTGGCCATCAACTTAACAACAGGGGAGGTTCGACTTCAATCGAGGTCTACCTTTCGACAAACCAGCATTTCTAATAGCATAGGTAGTAGTCATCGTTATGATTATTATTATTATTATCAGCGGCGTCGTCTTATATTCTGTCGACACCCTCCCCCTCGCCCTACGACGCCCCCATCGTAATAATTATTTTCATCATTAGTACCTTTATTTCTTTCTTTCTTTTCATATTAGTAATCGTCGCCGCCTTATTATTGGCATTCCGGCTGTTGTTTTTGCGTGTTTTATTGTTCTGTCCGTGTTGTTTCTCGTTATCGTGATCATCACTTATTCTCATTAGCGTCTTCACTACTGTGCTCCTTCTCCTCATCAGCGTCGGCATCGCCACTATACACCCACGATCGGCAGTTGTCTTAGCACTACAGGGTGCCGCATGTGGTAGTCGGTCTACCGTGGTCAAGCATGGGTTGAACTCGTAACAGATCATCCACAGTATCGGCGTTGAATTGTGCGACAGAGTGCGCAACCCGAGATAGACATTTCGTTCGACTTAGCGTTTCGACAAGCACACTGCTGACTAATGTACACGCTCGACTACGTCTCACAACAACATTGAGGCATGGAGGTTGCTTCTTGCAACGAACCCCCGCTCCCAGCCGGGGCCTAGGCTGCTTACTAGTCCACGGCGACACCGGAACTCTAGTGCCATTTCTCTTCTAGATATGACCACTTTCCTACAAGTCCCTTACTGTTGTTTGCTTATTTTCATTTCCATTTATATATATATATATATACATATATATATATATATATATATATATATATATACAAGTTGGTGTCGCGTGCATAAGCAGTTGTGCCCGCGGTCGTTTGCACAAAAACATCTTTGACTGACTCTTTTCGTTTCGGCAATGCTTGTGGTGGGTGCATTGCGTCGAGCAAGGTTAAACGTGGAGCATCATTAGGCCATCCCCTGAAACTCAACTCATCATTTCGCTATAGCCCGGATGCCCCGCTACTAGGCTCACGCTGTTCTGACCAACCAAGGCCGGGTTAGGTTGTTGTTGCTGTTGTTGCTGCTGCTGCTGCTGTTGTTGTTGCTGCTGTGTTGGTTGTTGGGACTGCTGTTGCTGCTGTTGTTGTTGTTGCTGCTGCTGCTGGCCCTTGAGCGAGTCGTTGATATCTCGGCGAAACACCGAGAGGTTCATTGTGAATTTGTCGCGGTTCTTTGTTAGCAGATTACGGTCAATGTCCTGCATGAGTGCCTGAAACCAGCCCATCATTGTAGGCCGCTTCTCCGGCGGCTGGGCCTCGACGAGCGATAGAGTCAGCTGACCAAAGTACTCCGAATTGAGCAAGATGAGACCGAGCAACGGACGCGACATCGACCACTGATTTCGGCAATCCTCCCACATGACGATGTTCAACAACGTGGCCAGCATCTGTTGTAGGATCTCCGGATGATGCTCGAGCACCTGTACGCAAGTCGGCATTTCAGCAGGGTTGTTCGGCTTGGACTTGTTTAGGAACCTAAAAACGTAACTGACGATGTGATCGAGAATTGCGCAGCAGCCTGTGCAGACCATCGCATCGAGGGCTGTCAGGCCATCAGATACGGATGAAATGATGTATAGAAACACCTGAAATGATTCGACCACATGCAAAACAATAGCTTATTGACCAGAAAGCGAAATACGCCTGCATAAGCGAAAGACCGACCCCCAATGACTCAGCGTCGCAAAATTACGGGAAAAAGGCTAGGCGTGAAAAGTAAAAAAAAAGTTATCCTCCACATGAGCAACAGTAAAAAAGGAACACGAATTGTATTAGAACGCCAGCTTTACAGATATCAACTCAACAGACATTATCCGCTAGAATTTATCTAGATAACAAGCAGTTCGCAAATTATCACAGAGCACAGATAATAGGTAAGGCAGTGGAGCCGTGCATATTTATATATATATATATATATATATATATATATATGGCCGTTGAAATTGTGTCAAGATAACGGGTCAGTCAGATGATGCAATGCCAGCGCTGCAAGACTGTTGTAATACATATAAAATGACGTGAGTAGTTAAGGCTATTTGTGTAACAACGATTGCATACAAGATCGATTATCTAACCCCAGAAAGCGCTCAAAGATCGTGGTTCGTACAGATCAGTTCAACTTTACCATAAACTAACATTTTGAGAGAGTAAGCTATTGAGCACATTAACAAAAGCTTCCCACAAGACATCGCTCATTGCGGATCGTATTACCTGAGGTTCGAGTTTTACAATGAAGTTCATGTGATCCAAGGTGAGACACTCGAGCAAAATGTAGTAGGTCTGACTCAATTTTGGAAAATCCAAAAGCGAGTCTTGAGGCACCGAGATGAGCATCTTGACAAACGTGTTCAGCGCATCGTCCAAAGCTGAATCACCGTACAGCTTGAATACGCCGAA
Source organism: Dermanyssus gallinae (assembly GCA_003439945.1). NCBI lineage: Eukaryota > Metazoa > Arthropoda > Arachnida > Mesostigmata > Dermanyssidae > Dermanyssus > Dermanyssus gallinae. The sequence goes on along the minus strand of QVRM01000562.1, from coordinate 360,456 downwards.
ATTCACGTAGCCACCGCAGAGTGACGACTTTAGCATCGAGAAGCAGATCGATATGCCTTTGAGTTTCATTCGGTACAGTTGATCCTTTGGTACTTCTCCAATGCTGAGCAGACGAGAACCGTAGGTGACCATCATCTTCGAGGTCTCCCTGAACAGAAGGATGCCGTTCGGCGACGAAACGTCAAACTGCAGACGCTGTGACCGATTCTGCACGAGTTCCGCCATGAGCTTGAGCACCGGCGTAGTGACTAACGGTTCGTGGAACCACAGCTCAATGGCGCGATGTAGAACGGGCATGTACTTAGGAAAAATCCAGTCGAATAGCATCATGTAGCTGGTCTTCGAATTGAAGGCCATACTCAAGCCCCGCAAGTCGCGAGCCAGCCCGATGAGGCCCTTCTTCGCCTCCTCGGCATTGAACATCGCCATTGTTTCGGCGGTCATACTCATGAGCTGACTGCCAACGCTCTCCATGGTCACGGTAAGCGGAGCCATAAAGTGCTCGAAGCGTTCCTCATCTTCGCCAAGTTCGATCAGCAGCATTCGGCCCAGGGACGTGTAGAAGGTTGTTCGGCACCGTGTATCTCGGGTACCAGCCGGGTACCCAAGAAACGGAAAGTGCTCAGAGCTGTGATTGTTTAGGATAAACTGCACTTCCTCGAGTTTCACAAGCTTACGAACCGATGAGTGGCCAACCGAAAGCTCGGATAAAAGATGCAGCGTCTTGTTCGTGATCTGTTCCGACCCACTCCAGCACTTGAGGTTGGTGATTACTTTTCGCACAAACACCGAAAGAACGGCTGCATCGTCCGCTAGCCCCAAAACCTCCGACAAAGCCACATAGACACTGCTTGTCTTCGGCACTTGATCGCCTGCATAGATTCGGCGGAACTGCTCAAAGAAGCTCAACAAGGCCAGCTCAAGCTTTTCTGAAGCAAGCGGTATGCGGTTACTTGACGTGTTCTGCGGATCCGTGAGATTCATGAGCTGCAGAACCCGACACACCATTTGTCCGTCCATCTCGTCCTGTTCATCCGTCGACGTAAACGACACGCGCCCGCCTATGGCAGCTCCTATTATGTACACTAACCAGGCGAGCTGAGCCTCGGTCACCGTCTTCTCCTGGCTCCCTGAAATCGAACATCGACACGCTGATAAGAAACAAGCAAAAATACGTGGCCACGATCTATGTGATACAATTAACCACAATTGCATACCACCGTATTTCCTTTTTTTTTGCTACGAAAGGTACTCATTGGCCTGTTACTTTTAAAAGTGTCTTACTTTTCACCGATTCACGGACCGCTCCCCACCCTGTTGGGTTGACAACATTTCAGACAATCGTTTCAGAAGCCGCCGTGGCTGGAGTCAAACCCACGATATATCTAATACAAGCGGCACATCTTTCTTATTGTTGCTTGGATATTGGAAAGGTTAAGCCAATGTGAGTGAAGGCTAACGGGATAGTTATCCAAGGTCAGTCGTTGAAACGGAAAACGCTTTAACTCACCCTGCTGACAGACTGCAACCGTAGTATCGAAAAGCTGTACAAGAAGGGCACACGTTTTATCATATTTACAACGGCAGATAACAGAAAACTGATCGAGCTGTTGCTGCACCATGCCCACGTCGTCCAAGGGGTCCTCCAGATTCTGTCGCACGACCTGCATTGGCAGCAACAAACAACAATACCATACGAGCAAAAAGTGTTGTTAGAGGCACGATTTAGTCGGCAGTATGAACTATCAGCAGAAATTCGTATTCGCAACGCCTCGCTCTATATTATTATATAGGTTATTAGCATATACATATCAACGGGACGGAGCGGAGGAGATGCCCGGCAATTCCGACACTAGGAGACGCGGGTTCGATCCGATTCGCGATACATACCCTTTCAAAGCAATCTTACGTATGATTTACAAACTTAGGTAAAAATTATATTATTATTATTATTTGATATGTATATATTAAATGAAAAATTAATGATATTAAAACATGTGAAATAAGTGCTTGTACAAAAAGTAAAAATGACTAACTGACTAAGCAAATAAAAGAAGTCTCGGAGGAGCAAAACGAGAGCGAATATCTGAGAAAAATCCCCTCTCTTGCAGTATGCAGAGAAAACACCGCTGTCATTGTCGATTCCACGGGATAATCTATATCCGTCCGATACATTGAAACGGTAACCCTGCAGTTATTTAAGGCATGAAAACACCTAAAAGAATACGAGATAATCATTAAAGAAAGAGAAATATACACATATGTAAAATCCCACGACTCTTTCTTGTCTAAAACACTCCCCAGTTCGCCCACTGGAATCACTTCTCCATGTAAATTGAATGACAGGAAACTTTATTGAATGAAGACAAATAAGGCCCGTACTGCTCTTCCCTTCCTGAACAATAAAATGAAAAGTCACACGGTTTGCTAGCTGTCAAAGCTTTAAAACTGCAATTGCACAAGCCCTGCAACTTTGTTGTCCAGCTCCTAAAACTCAAATTAGTATAAATACGTCCTAATATTTAAAACCGATGCAAATTTATTGACTAAGATCGCATGCATTTCTAAGTTTTGCCAATACTTATGAATATCCCAGGTTTTATTGTTGCTATGGTAAACATAATACTGGTTTTATAGCTTTAACTGTGCCGTATTCCTGCTGCAAGGTTGTAACGTAAACCACTCCGTGTAGAAGAAAATGACGCACAAGCTGTAGCTGAAGCCGGCATAAATAAAGAAAAAACTTTATTAAAGTAAAGTAAAAATATTAGTTGTACCTGTATTAGGTGCATAATTGATCGAAATTTTATAAATGAAAAGCTACTGATCGGGGAGACATTAACGCACACTACCCCATGGTACTATATAGATTGCTCCACATCGAACACATCGACATGACGGCTGTGGATCGTGAATGCATAGAGAACATCGTGAAACCGTGTGGACTGCAAATCGGATCACTGCATGGCTGTTAGTGCGAAAGACGCCCCTTCAAGTGCTGGGCTTCACTGTACGGGCGTTGAAGGATTCTGGATGAATTCTGGCCATTTTGTATTTCTAAATACGAATAAATTCGTTGTATGTTGGCGTTAGTGGTAAGCCGAATCTCCGTTGTAAGTCCGATAATAAGTAACGCGGTCAAGCTTTTCCATATGCCCGTGTGACAACTGCGGCCAGTTAACATGTATGCCGTATCAAGCCATTGGTGCCAGTTTAAGGTCAAATAGACCGAGCGCCGTCCTCAGAGAGAGTAAATGTGGCTTTTATACGTCAACAGTCGAAACAAGAACGCTTCTCGCCCTAATAGGTGATGTGATTCATGAAGGACCACCCGTCGGGTGGAATTACGATCCAGTCAATTTAGATCTATTGACGTATTTGAGATCTCTTGAGCACAGTCGGAGGTGTCTTTCTTGCAGCTGCTGCAACATGAACCTCTCCTGCAAAATTTCTAGCCTTAGACTTGTTCAGATTAAGCCCAAGCTCACAAGCATACATAGAAAGGCTAGCCAAGAACAGCTGTTGTACCTAAAAACTTGATCTATCGTGTATAACAATATCGTCCGTGCACATCCGATTCTGGACCACTTCTATTGTGCCTTCTACTAATCTTGGCAGATCAGCCAGACGCGATGATATGGGCAGCGGGCTAAAATTAGGCCTTAGGCGACTCCAAGTCAGTCTGTTGTAGCAAAAACAAAAGAGATATATGCTTAGACTTCAACCGCCAAGTGATTATTGTATTGGCAGGATCGCCGCTGCCGATCCGAATAGACAGACCAACAGAACCTGCGATCATGGTTTAGAAGAGACTATCACACTTCTTCTGCCACGGCAATCGAATCAATCACCTTGCGATTCCGCGTTTCATCCCAGCACATTACTCATCATCCCTTTACGGAGACAATCCCAAGCCAGGTAGCAGCCACTGGTGCAAAGGGCAGCAATAAACGCGGACAAATGTCTTGCAGAGAGGTCTGCTTCATCTAGTAGTACTGTCATTTCATTTTGCCTATTAAGCCAAGGCAGCAGGTATCCCGACCTGTACCCCTGGTTGACTAGGCCCGAGGCATTAAGCGGTCGGTCCAGAATAGGTGGGCAGTCGCTTATCCATAATCTGATTAGCCTTGACAGCTTGACAGCTTGACAGAGTGTCGACCACGACAATATGGCACTATTATTTCGTTGCCATAAAATCGTATGCCTTGTCTCCCGTAGTCAACGGGCCTAGGAAATGTCACTATACGCGAGGCTACATATTTGACCAACTTTCTATTTGCGAGAAAGGTGCCCTGTGTGCAGAACGCATAATTAATTAATCACTGGCGCGCATCTGGGGGAGTCACGCTGGAAAGAAAGTCGTAGGATAGTTACTTCTGATGTTCTTCGTGTCAACTTTACGATGTCTGTAGGCACACCTGCTTTTTCCCCAGTCTTGTGACTATTTTGTCCCTCGGTGCGGAACGAAATGGAACTCGGAAGTCCACAAATACAGCGTATATAAATGCGCTATGTAGAAGAACCCTTTGACCATTGTCGAATAGGACGCTGCAAGCAGCAACATTCCAAGAATGACATCAGCCCCGCCATCAAAATCAATAATAAAAGCTTGCAGCAACAACTGGTTTTAACAATAAGTTATTCTCCAAGAGGACAGACGCCTTAAATCTCGTTTGTCTTTTGGTACAGCCTCACTTCAGCCCAACAGGATACGGCCATTTCTGAGGCATGCGTTGAACAAGCTAGTTCAGCAAAAAAACGCAAACATGAGGAGCACCTCCCATAAATGCTCATTGCGAATGAAGTCCGGACCACAAGACCTGTTGCTTGTTGAAGGCTGTGTACCACCTCTAGTACTTCCCCCACGGTAAATTCAGCACGCATGGTATCTTACAGGCCGTTACTGTCTGACCCTTGTGGTGTGAAATTCTGCGGGACCTCTAGGTGAAAGCAAACATTCGGTGGTTGGTGATCACTGGTTCCCTTCGAGGACATGACCATAAAAGCTTCTCGTAGCGCAGAGCAACCGCATACCGAAAGAGCCAAATCAGTTTGCATTGAACGTGTGCCATGCCTTAGTAATGTACGGCGCCGACATTTCTTCAGAACGCAGACGAAGGACTTCACTCCGAGGTAGATATTAGCGAAACGTTCCGTATTGAGCTGAGTTTTTTAGACGACTTTATTGATTTTGTTTTACCACGGGCTATTTCTGCACACCTTCCGAGATGTCACAAAATTTGCAAGTGCAAGCCTTACGATATCTAAGAAGTGAATCGTATCGACACCACAGCCGCGGGTCTGTTCCAGTTTGAATTTAGGATACCTGGATCGAAGTAGTATAGACCCACCCAGACGTTGTTACTATTCAAAATACCTGTATCTTTCTGGAGGATGCCGCACAGCATTTCTTTCGAACAACGCAAACTGAAATACATTTCTTGTTTGTCAAGCTATATTAGCCCACAGACGAAAATCATAGGACGAACGCGTTATGTGGATCCGTATTCACTCACTGATTGTCCTACGAAAACAATAAATGCTCTCACACTATCAAGGCCAAAGCTATTCGATATGGTCCCGTCTACTTACACTTCATTGGCAAAGCGCGAAATTTCACACCTTCTGGCAACCTCCTGGAGCAGCAAAGCGGTTTTCCGGGTTACCCGGAAGAGGTAACTTAGAGAAAGTCGACGGGCTCGAGAATGTTTGGCTGGAAAAGCGCCTGGATCGAGTAGTATACCCCCTGGAGTAACCACAACGATCCCACAAAACGAGGGAATTCGTGTTTCGGATTCCCTTGAATGTCAAAAACGCTTTCAACACGATGTATTACAAATGTGAACGTGGACGAGACATGAAAACAAAACACGATCGACGCATCTCAGTCGAGTGGTCTCATCCCATCTAAATGACCGAAATTTAAAGGCACAGTGGGGCAAGAATGCAGGGTTATAGCTGCACTTTCCCAGGGTTCCACACCCTAATCATCCCAAAAAGTGATAGCGGTCAGGGTTAGCCGGACGTATCGGACGCTTTCGAACGTGGCTTCCTTTAATCTAGCCAAGACGCGCGACAAGACCAGCGGGAACCCCATTTGCTGTGTAACTTCGGGGGAACTGGACGGCGTGTACTATACAATCATCCGCTGTGAGATCTTAGAGGAAGCACAAGGTGCGGGGTTCGCCCGGGTAAAGGGCAAGCCTCTAAGGGAGGTAGTCGGCTACAAGACAACCCCGGCAGTGTGTAAATACAGACGACGACATGGTTCGACTCCATCTGCTTAAGATGATGCTTAGGATAGCCAGGAAAATATCCAGGATGGTGGAAACAAGCAGACGCTTCAAGTGAGAATCAGCCTTGACGCACCCCGACAGTAAAAGTCGCGTGCTTTCCTGCCCCACCTGGAAGTCTTGCAACCCCAAATGTGTAAGCCAATGGAATACTGTTATCGTGGGTTTGAGAGTCCCACACTACCTACTGGGGATGCTAGTGATGCATGTGCATCATACATTCCCGAAACACTTACAAAAAGCACACAATTTCAAATTACTTGCTTTTATAGTTTATATAGATCCTGATATTATCACACAGTTCAGCGTTTACTTGACATAAAAAAAGAAACAATTATTTAAAAAAATAGGAGTTTCATTTATTTTTAACGGTGTATACGTTCACTAGGAGACAATTGCTGCCTCTTATGTATGAGCAAAAAAAGTATTGAGAAACTGAAAATACCAAAAGAGAAATAGTCGATCAATGCAAACGCATCACAGGGAACTTTGTAATGTTGTCGTAGAACTAACAAAGCTGAGACCTACCTTGGCAGCAATGTCGAGCCGAGAAGTGATGTATGCGTGAACAACCTGCGGTGTGTAGATCTCAAGCATGTGCGGCTCGGTGGCCTTCACGTACGACATCGAGGCCACCATCCGCTGCCAAAGACTCAGCAGGTAGTGGAGTGTGTTGACGCCAAACTGGGTCATTTGAATGCACGTCACCGTAAATTCGCTGATAAGGCGGATAGTGTCCGGGTAACTCTCGACCTTGACGAGCTCGCCGAGCTGGTAATTGCTTTTGAGGCGTGCGAGGAGACGACAGAATTCGTGGCAACTACTCTGTTCGGCGAGGCCTTGTGGGTTTTCAAGGATTGTCTTCACCTGCAACAGCAACGGAAAGAACGGAGGATCAGGACGATCAAAAGCGTCATCATTACGAAAATCAAACGGCAATTTTCTTGTCTTGCGATATACAGGATACAATTCAAGGCTAATAACTCTTAAATATGAGAGTATATATATATATATTTTTTTTTTAACTCAACAGAGAGAACATGAGAAAGTAGTAACAGTAATCACAGCCGACGTGAAAGCGTTACGATTAAATGGGCTATATATATTTCAGTGGCCTTCGAAGTACGGACAAGCCGAGCAATAGTCAAGAGAGAGGCAGTGTGGATAATTCCCATATATCTTTCCGGCCACGATTCCCTCCACCCCCCCCCCCCCCCCCGCAAATTTCGCGGCGGGACACACGAAGTCGATTCGACTGACTTCGGCGTGAATCGACGGACGGGACTCCGGACGGCCGGGGGTCGGTCGTCGCGTGCATACGCGCGAGCGTCCACCACCGCTATCCCGTCACTCACCCCGTCGACGAGGTGTGAGAGAAACTTGGCGCGTTCGCAGTTGTTGAACAGCGACCGCCGCACCGACGCGATCTGGACGGCGCAGCTCAGCGCGACGGCAGGCCATCGGCGACGGCAGACATTGGTACAGGTCGAAGAACAGCTGCACGGTGTTCGTGTTCTCGCCGGGCAGGTTCTCGAGGAAGATCGGCCGCCAGTTGGTCGGAATCTGCACCGTGCAGAGGTCGTCGCTGCTCTCGTCCGGCGACGTGCCGATGAAGTCGAACGTCAGACAGTTGTAGGCCAGCCGCAGCAGGTGGTTGAGCGAGGTGGCGATGGCGGGGTCCTGCGGCGACGCGCGGCACATCTTCAGGCCCTTCTCGAGCAGCTCGCACGCCATGCGGAAGATCTCGAACAGCTGGTTGTCGCGGAACGACGACGCGATCTTCCTCTGCTTCGTAAGGCTACGGTGCGCCTCGGCCTCCGAGATGTGATTGACTTCGGACACGAGCTGCGCCAGTAGCTGGACGCCGATGATGCAGTGCTCGTTCGAAGCCATCACGTAGGCGCGAAGCTGTTCCGTAACGTTGCGAAACGGAAACACGCCGTCCTTCGTCTCCTCGAGCCAGCCGTGCTTCGTGATGCGCGCGAACAGCTGCAGCATGCTCTGCACGACGAACGCGGCCAGGTTGGCCCGCTGGCACAGGTACTGCAGGACGTAGTCGCGCACGTCGAGCCGCTGCTGGAGCGACAGCTGCGGCGGCGATCGGCTGACGAGCTTCGTCAGCGTCGTGACGGCCAACACCTGCGAGTAGGGCGAGCTGCCGCGCTCCAGCAGCAGGCGGCACTTGCTCAGGCAGTCGGGGTCCTGCGAGAACTGCACGAGGCTCTTTTCGGCGAGCTGACGCTGCGCGGGATCGGCCGACTCGTACAGCTGGCTGCAGAGCCGCTCGAGCTGCTCGATCTCGCCGTCCATGGCCATTGCGCTCTCGTCTCGTCTCGGCGACTCGACGACGCGTCGAATGACTCGAGTTCCCGAGTGACTGAGGTTCAGATATTGGTAACAATGAGAGAGAGAGAGGCGACTTCGTTTCGACAAGTCGGAAAGTCCTGTCAAGGCTGTTTGTTGCAGCAGCAACAGCAGCAGCAGTAATGGAACAAACGTCAGCCGTCCGAGGGAGAGATCAGGATCAACTGTAATAATAATAATTTCCAACAAATTGTCAATTATAATAATTTGCAAATAATTGATTGTCAATCGTCCGTTGTCTCTCGGTCAAGTAGAGACTACAACTCTGCCCGCCTTCGACACTATACGATCTGCACTGCTGATGCAGCTGGTGCGCTTTCCAACTTCTGAAGCGGCAATCCACGTTTAGACTGACGTAATTTGCTGATTGGTTATAGGGGGGAGTTCGGGAGTTGGTTAGGTTGGCGCGCGCGCGCGCAAAGACCCCCGATGACGCTGGGTGAGGAAAACCACAACCCCCCCGATGCCGATATGAATAACAATGACAACAACGACAATAACAACACCCACTACGACAGCACTTTGAACTTCTTTGCCCACACACACACACACACAGCCACACAGTTCAACACAGGGAAGATGAAATCCTTCTTTTTGCACCTGTTCCTAGTTTTGCATGATGGTACTTCTGATGTTGGCGATATTGCTATTACTCGACGAACGCCAGAACACACTCCAGAGATTTCGCCTGTTATTGTTGTTGTAGTTGTTCTTATTGTTGTTGTTGTTGTTGTTGTTGTAGATGTTTTTATTGTTGTTGTTTTTCCTGTTTCTATTCCCCTTCTTCCTCCTGTTCTGCTTGCGGTGTTCCTACCGTAAGTCATCGGCAGCAACCCGGCGAAGACCTCAACGACGCCATCACGCCGGTGGTAGAACCCCGGAGGTCAAGGCGAACGCGCCGAGTTGACGGCAGGGGTAAGAGCGGCCAAGCCGCCCGAGGCACTGCATCAACCCCCACACGCCAAGATCGTTGTCGTGTCGTCGTCGTCGCCTTTTTCTTGCTTAACGCCGCCAGCCGCACCAGCAGCAGCAGCAGCAACAACAACTAATGACACAACGAACCAATCCGCACCGGCATACACCACCACCACCAATAAATACGACGGTAAACACACTAACTGATCCGTTTTTGTTCACGTCGTCAACTTCGCCGAGCGATCATGCGATGAGAGTAGGCCAGGCCAGACGAGACGCGGCCAGGCCATCGACTCAGGCGGCGCAAAATTCCTTCTGTTCTCCTCTATACTTGCGGCGAGCTTCGCGTGCGTTTTTTTCTCTCGCTCCGTCAATCAGGCAATTGTCGTCGATACAAGATACTGTCGAACGGAATCATTCGAGCTCATGCCGCCAGCACCTCCTCGGCTAGCGGCTCGAGCCTGTGGTGGTAAGAGAGAAACAACCCCCAACAACAACAACAGCAACCAACAAGAACAACAGCAGTTCTTTTGCGAACAGGTTCGCTCATTCGTCGTGGCCACTTTAGGTCACCGGCAAGACGGCTGTAGCGACAGCAGTGCTGCAGCAGCAGCAGCAGCACCAGTCCAGCATAGCCCGAATTTGTCGATTCGCCGCCGATTGAACAACGCTAGCCGCTCTCCGCCGCATAGGTAGGTAGACCAGCCGCAAAACAGCAACAGCCGCAGCCGCAGCACAACGATCAGCGGCAGAGTCATCAACAATAACAACTACAACAACAACAACAACAACAAACATAACAGTAGCAGCCGCAATAACAGCAGAGCAACAACAATCCTACTAGCAGAACAACAACAACAACAACAACCCTACTAGCAGAAGATGCGCCAGTGTGGCGACACGACCGTCTCGGCTCTTTCATCGTCGCTAAATGTAGTGCTGGTAGTAATAGTAGTAGAAGTAAGTAGTAGTTGTTGTTGTTTTTTTTTATTGGTATTTGTTACGCGAATAGTTAACACCGCCACAATTAACAACTTAAGCTTAACAAGATCAACAAAAACAACAACAACAACAACAACAGCAGCAGCAGCAGCAGATGACGTCGGGTAGCAGTAGACAAACGGGCGGTCGGACGGCAGGCAGGCGCGGGCTAGTGGAGATTATAAACGGACCACTACTACAATTCGCACAGCAGAAGTCAATACATGCGGCCATCGAGCATAACAAACAGAGAAGCGCGCTCGCGCCAAGATCCAAGCTTTCTATGGAAAAGAAATATACCAACAATATATATATATATATATATATATATATATATATATATATATATATATATATATATATTATAAATTTACATCCAAATGTAGGTTCAAACTTCCAGATCAAAGCCATCAGAAGAGACAAATATTGATCGATCGATATCTGCAGTTATCTACACGTGAAAGAGACCGTGCGTACTGCAGCATGATCCGCAGTCCCTACGTGCTCTTTTAGTAGTATTACATTTAGTGGAAAATGTTCCAACCGTGCTGTTTCATGAGCGTAAACATTATTTATTATAAATTTGATATTCGAACTCATTATTACATATGGTTTATAGCAATGCTTGTTATTGGTAATTTTTTAGCAAATCTTTTCATTCCATGACACCAATATGAGACGCATAACGTATACGCATTACATCTAGAGACTGCGAGAGTACTTAATCCGTTTTCTGGATTCCGCGTGCTTCGCTACACATCTCGGTTCAACTGAGCTGTGATATAAGTAGGAGGCCGCGGTTATGCACGAATCCCTTGCATCCCCAGCTAAGGATTTTCCATGTGATTATAATGCTATGGTCACCCCATCAGATCTTTCTTCGCCAGCGGACAAAGCGGTTCAAGTGTAGATGGTACACCGGCTTTCCCAAGAAGCCTCATGATCACACTGTTAAGTTCAATGTGCCTGAACGATCTACAGGCGCTCTTTAGGCAACTCAATAGATGTAGGCCTCTGGAATCTACCATTTCTCCACACAATCTGCACGGCAATATGAGTGTCCAGACAGGACCGACAAAACTAAGTGCTGACATCAACCGAAAAGAGGTGGGATCCAGCATGGTGCCGAGCTGAGACGAAGGTCAGACTTTAAGTCAACCCCCACTGAAGGTATCTTATCCCGCTAAGAACACGGCGAAACAAATCCCTCTAAAATCCCTCAGCTCTCTTTTGCTAGCTTCCGAGCTCACCTAGGCTATACCGGCTGGAGTGTTCTTCTAAAGGGCATGCATTCAGCATGGTTCTAATAGGGTCATGTTTTACTGGTTTCATGTCTTATGAAAGGTCTCGGGACCGAATCGAACAAGTGAAGCAGCCTAGCAGACAGTTGCTAAGTCAAAAGCTCTCTTCTTCTAAAAGAATGTTCAGGACTTCACTAAGTATGTCTTTGCTGACGTCATTGTAGGCGATTAGCTCTTCAGGGTAAAGCAAGGCGGAGCGTGTACGCAGTTTGTGGTTAAATCTTGATAAGCCCAGATTATATCTCCAAATGCAAAGTCGAGCTTGAGGATGCACACTTGTCAGTCGTGATCAAATTTTGGTGAAGGCCTCTTTTTTGTTAGAGAGTGAATGTGTGATTTCGTCTCGCCTCACGGGGGCCCCTAAAACAGGTAAGTTGTTTAGGTTTACCCGCGTGGCGAGTGTTAGTCCCCCATTTTCTTCGCACTGCAGCATTGTTCTTAAATCTGTCGCGATTATATTCGCGGGGTCAGCAGGCGTGGCGACACCTAGATACCATACGTTAAAAGAGACCTTTAATAATAATAATAATTATTATTATTATTATTATTATTATTATTATTATTAACAATGTTACAGTCGTGAGGTCTGAACATATTATTACAAGTCCTTATATATAAAAATAATTACTTAACTAAATGATCTTATAAAGGGGGCTCCGACGAAAAGTGACGTGCTTAATAGAGCCTCGAAACTAACGTGTACAATTATCTCATAAGAAAATGTCAACAAACAAAAATTCAAATAGGCTGCTATAAGGAGATCATACAAGCGGATTCATAATTTATCGGTGGTTGTTGTTGTTGTTTTCTATTCAATTGTCGGCCCTTCGACCTGTCTTGGCTTTTGGCCCTGCTCTGGCCGCCGGGATTCAAATTTAACCGCGTATAGCCGCTATTTCTGCCGCGCGCTCTGCTTTTGTTCGGTGGTCATGTGACAGCGATATAGAGTACTAATATTAGTCACTAATGTAGCATACTTTGCTTTTCTTGCTCTGTTCTCTGCTGTGTACCAATGCCCCGTCATGAATATATATATATATATATATATATATATATATATATATATAAAGAGAGAGGGAGAGAGAGGAGAGTACACGTGCACATCCTGGAAACTAGGCTAGCGAATAGCATTTATTTCTTTGAGCATACGTATAATAAACGAGAGAAACCCACTTTGACAGATCTAACTGCCAGACGCCATGGCGTCTATGTACGCGCAACAGGTTTAGAAGATATTGAAAGGGGTAATTCGTAGGTTCTCAGTTTGATTTGATGCGAAAATGATGTTGGCGCACTTTTTCGACATTTTGACGTTTTAGAAGCTCGGCAGTTAGTGCAATATGTGGGGCATATTGATGCGGATCAGCAGCGAAATCTTCTAAAAGAAGGGTTTGCACACCATCAAGAAAATTGACTTCAGACGACCTTGAAGTTTCTAGTTGTAAAGAACCTCAGTGTGTATCATAGGCTTAAAGCGTTGATTCGCAGCAGCGTCGTTCTACTGCATGCGAGCTATAAGCCTGCTGGAAAGTGTCCAAAAGCTATTTGTCAAAATGACTGTATTTTGTAAATATGGTCGATGCACATATTTCGCCAATCGTTGACCTGGCTCAATGGATCAAAACATTAGTGTATTCACAGAGGTTAGGAGTGCCAACATTGTTTTTCACTTTCTTAAGATCGGATCGAACGGTCTAAGGAGACATCTCTCTGTGAGACTTGAAAATGTCGCAAGCAAACTTTTCCTAGCGCATGGTCAAATGCATACATCGTAATGGGTCGCCATCACTACTATGTGTAGTCGTTATTTTCCTTCACTCGGTGAGGAGGTTTGTTATCCATGAGGTTTGTTCTGTTCTATTTTATTCTCATATACATAAATAAAGGCTAGATAGTTCTTGTCGACACACGTTCGCTAGCTGTTTTGCGGTCCCCATTTATACCTCGGTGTATGTCTCCCTAGGAGCTGAATCGCCCTATTGGTATATCGGAGATATGGATTCGATCTTGAAGGCGCCGCTGAGAAAGACTGCAGGTACAGACCTTGTTCGGAACGAAGATCTGCGACAGGCGGTTACTCCGGTTCCTTGCCTCGCTGCACTCTTCAGTGAAATTTGAGGGCGTCCTACCTGCCCGAAGAATGGAAAGCCAGCCTCTAAAGTGTGACACCTAAAGGAAAAGGGGATTTCTTAACACCTTCATCGTACCATGGCATACCAAAGAAGAGCGTAACTTTACAATGCTATATCTGCGTTGATAGCGCGCCGGCAGGAAGATTTCTTAGAACGAACCGAGTGCTCGGCAGAGCAGTGACACGGTTTCGGGCGAAGGAGACTGACAATGACGGTTGGGCTAAACTTTTTTTAAAAAGATTTTCCGTAAGGCAATTGCCCGTGTACGGTTTATTCATGTCATGGCTAATTTTAATCCACTCCGGAATTTACCTTGTCTAAATTGGAAACCATGCAAACCAATTTAAGAGTGGCCGGTCTGGGTCTCGAACCCAGTCCTCCCGAATGCAAGGCAAAGGCTTTGCCACTAAGCCATGTTGCTCGGACTTCTCAACTGCATCTAGATGGCCCTCCGAGGCAGACGGATTGTTTTATTTGCTGTCTTCCTAGACTTTAAAGCGGCGCTCGATACAGCATCAACAACAGTAATCCCCAAAAGTGTAGCGGTCATGTGGTGCCCCAACGGCAATACCAAAGCTATTACAGGTTGTTCTACAGGAGGGGCGTGTAATCCTCGACGACGGGGTAACTGAGCACATCGTAACTAATCAAACTACTGGGGTCGCACAAGGCGATAACCTCAGCCTGCTATTGTTCTTAATATTGGTAAGCGATCTGCCAGACGAAATCCAGTGAGTAAGTACACTTATGTATAGTATACCGAAGACCTTGTTCTCTACTCCCGACGCGATTTCACCTGCAGCTAACGCAGTTTGCTTAGTGATAAATGTATCAAAAAGTAAAGCGATACAATTTTGCTTTACTTGTACTTATGCCTGCCCGAGAGCGGAGGCAGGCTCTCGGGAAAAAAATAGAATTTAGCAGCTCAGCATTCTTCACACCTTGGAGTCGTCTTCTTAACGCAATAATTCAATTTTACCAAGCATATTGAACGAAGAGCTCGCAAGGGCATTCTGTCATTTCATAGTATCCCAGAGCCTCCTCATTGGCTCTTGCTGGATGTTGTTTTCACCCTCTTCAATATCGACCCCACTTGTCCAAAGCGAACTTGGTGTACCCTGTACTCTACAAAATTACAGCCAGATTTCTAAAAAGAATGCTAGGCGGAACTGGCAGTGTCCATCTGTTAGTTGTTCCTCGACACGATTTTTTGTGGACTGCCTTTGTGGAACGACGACTTATCACATACCGAGAACGGAGGCTCTCGACAACCATCTTTTGCTGAGTGGGAATATACGTTTGCGGATGTTGATCGGCGTCTTTATGAGACTAGAGCGATGACCCCTAACTACTTGAAAAGTCCATTCTGCAGAAGCAAGTACTTCGTTACCGGGCTTGCAGTTTACACGGATTTCATATGAAGTTGCGTACAAGAAATGGGATTCACAAAATAACGATCAAGTGCAAATGCAAGCTATGTGGAGAATCGCGTGCATCCGCATCACCTCCAACAGTGCACAGAAAGAGAGAGAGGGAGCGAGAGATACTGCTGACGAAATTAATAATAATAAGTTAATATATATATATATATATATATATATATATATATATATATACGCATTATATATACGCATTATCTGACAAACAACATTGTTGGAAAGACTATGAATGCGCACATCTGTAATAGCGGTAAATCGATGTAGGACATGCAGCAGACGTGTTTTTTTTTATTATAGTTAGTACGTTTGATGTTGATTATGACAACTCCTTCAGCTGTTTTGCCTTTTGCGTTGCTGTGCCTTTGGTGTTGTTGTTGTTAGTGTTGTTGTTGTTAGTGTTGTTATTATTGCTGTTGTTGTTGATGAACTTGTTGTTGCCAGTTTTTTGTCGCACAAGGAACACACGAACAATATCGTCTGTAGCAACTTTGTTCGAATCATCGAGCAGCTGCCAGTGGTCGGTGTATTGTGTTATTATTGTTGTTGTTATTGCTGCTACTGTGTTGTTCTTGTTGTTGTTGTTGTTGTTGATGTTGTTGTTGTTAGAGTAGAGTAACCGTAAATCCTACACTGAACGGTTACTGTCGTCGTTTTTATTGCTCGCGGTTATTGTTGTAGTTGTTGTTGTTGGTGCTGGCGGTGTTGTTGTTGTTACTGCTGTTGTTGCTGCTGTTGTTGTTGTTACTGCTGTTGTTGTTGTTGTTGTTGTTGTTGCTGCTGCTACTGATGTCACAAGACAGAGGAGCCGCGATCTATTGACCACACAAACTACCAAACAGACGCGAAAATCGACTGCGTTCCTACACTACGAACCTCTTCCTCATCATTAGTAAAGGGTGCTTGCTATTCCAGAGAGAGAAAGAGAACCTACAACCACCTGTAGCAGCTGGGCTTTAGTCTGTCCGTTATTCATTAAGTATGTCGTAGCAGTTTGAAGTCGTCGTAAAACTCATTTTAAAGTTGTCAGAATGTATGACGGACGAACGTATTTAGGTGTCGTCGTGTGGTTTTTGTGATGCTGCTGTGCACACGCGACTTTAATATCGAGATGTATTAATTTATCCTATGTGGTGTGATCAATCTATCTGTGTGGTGAAATCAGTAGTATATCTTGTATATTGTGTAGACGGTGAGCGTGTATTTGACGTGAGAGAATTACGGATATCTTTATATTGTCTCAACTAGCCAGTGTCAATTTTGTTTGGTTTGTTCAATTAAATGTGTCTGATGACCGTTCATATTTGCCCGTTTTTCTTAGTCTGCTCACCAATTGACTGAGAATCGCCGGGTTCTGACACGAGGAACAGTTCGAATTAGTCCGAGGTTAGTACACTGAGATTATGAAGGTAGAATCTGCATGATCTCTATTATTGATGACATGATCATGACATGATGAGAATACATTGACTATTTGAATGAAGACACGATTGCAGAGGAAGAACATTCTCAACATTCCGTGTTACTTCGGGACTAAACATATGGTCGTATATATAGATATATATGTATATATATACAACGATATCGGAGTCGTAGGCTATCTCTACAGCAGCACAATGCGTCGCCGGTAAAAGAGGATTCTCTACACGGTACCAATGTGAATACTTCGTAGACGTAGTTCATGGCCATGCCTTAGAAGCATAATTAATCGGTAAACTTGGGGCTCACTCTAATTCTATTGTCCTTACTTGCTCAAATAAGGATTAACGTTCAATTTCTGACTTGTTTAGGTCATTTTATGTTACACATTATTGATCTGTCTTTTGTAAAAAATGCATAAATATATATACATATATGCACATATATGTTCACACATACATACATATTTACTACTCGTTGCAATGTTGTAACTTTGTGAAATAAGATACAGGTGTAAATGCATATATAATCAATAAATGATCTTGTTCAAAAATGAAAACATATATATATATATATATATATATATATATATATATATATATATATATATATATATATGTATATATATGTATATATATATATATATATATATATATATGTACGGGCAGGTCGGGCGGAACAAGCGTATTTAATTGGTCAACAAAGCCAGTTGCTGGTAATTTTCATTGATCGTTGCGATCGCGCTGTTTATTCATCGCAGGGATCTCCCGGAACAGCTGTATCTATCAACACGCTGAGTGCGCTGAGTCGAAACAGCGACCATAAACGTAGCCATCATCATACCCAACGAACCAACTAACATACTTGCCCAAACCAGGAGATTGATTTTGCTCGATATGAAAGATTCTAATACGTCGTGTTAGTGTACACAGTCTATACGTCTGTAGGTCAATGTCTCCATTATTGCCCCTGCAGTGGCCGAGCTAACAGGTCTGTGTTAGTCTCTAAATGCACGACTGCAAAAACACACACTTATTAAACACACCTTCTGCGTAATTGTCTGGGGTTTTTGCATCGGGCTGCTAAATAAGACTCTCAGTTGTCTGCTTGCTCTGTAAGCTCCGAAGAGTTATATGCAACATTTCTAGTCGAACCCAGTGGGCCTCGCCCGCACACCGAGTATGCAAATTTTCCCGGTACAAACTCGTGTGATCTGTATCATCTTCAACAGTGTAAAAAAGCAATATCGCTTATTAAAGTAATGTAAGAGAGCTGTAGCACATATGTGCCTAAACAAATTATTGGTTAATAAGCAATACATTCATTTGTTCGTATGCAGCGGTGGCTGATGTCAAAGTTAGCTTGACTTAGTTGAATTTCCACGCTTTAATTTATCTCCCCATTCCCCGTGTGTATCTCTATATTGCCTTGTAGACGTGTTGTTTTGTATTGCTGCTAATTCTTTTGCCAAGCGGCACTACTGATTAAACTGTAGGAGGACCACACTTATAATGAGGTTTAACGACTGTCGACTTTAAGAGAGAAGGGATCTGCGGATTTAGCATGACTCATTGCCAAAATAACAACATGCTCTTAAATGCTTTCAGAGTGTGGCTGGTGTTCGTTCAGTCGCTCCGACCGCACCGGTCAACGCTTCTGTTGGTGTTATTGTAGGCCAACTTAATCGCAATGGCGAGCGAGTTTAATTTTAAGGTACGTATGACGAATACTACTGTGAACTAGGCGATGATGGAGGCGCTGAGTCGAATATTTACACGCGCCATATAAGTGTTCAGAGACATATATTTATGTGGCCACTAAATGGTGTATATGTATATATATATATATATATATATATATACACGGTGGTGCTTATGGGATTGCATCGCCGTTTCAATTTTAAATTATATATATATATATATATATATATATATATATATATTGTGTGTATTAGGTCCCATTTTCTAGAGTGCCGGCTGCCGCATATTTGGAGCGCACTATTAGGACGCATAAAATCTCTCTCCTCTGTGAGTGTTTTTCGCGGGAATTAAAAAAGTATCTTGCTTCCGGCTCTGATACAACAGGCCTACGAGGGCAGGCGCTGCAAAATGAAGTGCTGTGGAGATGTGAATTGATTCATGAGTTGTAGGAACCACCATACAAAGGGTCAGCAATACTGTTGTGTGAGCGTATTTCTTTGCTATAATGCTGTATCACACTGAGGAGCTGGATCACTGGTTTATTGTGTGCACACTTGCAAATATGACCATGTGACTGTGTAAATTCACAAGTGTATTTTTTTCGAAATTTTAAGCATTTGTAATGCAGTTTCGCAAATAAATCACGTTCTGAATCTGACTATATGTATATATATTTTTTATGAGGCCGTTATTTCGTACGGATATTTTTTTAATTCAGTAATTCCTCTTTGAGCTTGAAAGTTTCATAATTTCACAATTCAAACAATTGTAACTATTCAGGGCATTTTGCAGAAAAGAATATCGCCCGCATATATATATATATATATATATATATATAGTTTATGCCGCTAGCAAAATATCTATTTATATGCTATCCCATTTATTTGCGTTGATGGCGTTACTATAGTTTATGCCGCTAGCAAAATATCTATTTATATGTTATCCCATTTATTTGCGTTGATGGCGTTACTTACTTGCTTTTGTTGCTCAGGTGGTTCTACTCGGTGAAGGTTGTGTTGGCAAGACGTCGATGGTGTTACGCTACGTACAGGATCAATTCAACAGCCAACATACGACCACCGTTCAAGTAGGTGGATAGGAGAGCCGGCAATTAGAAATATTGACCGTTGATTTGCTTTATATATATATATATATATATATATATATATATATATATATATATATATATATATATATACGCACGTAGGTGTTCATTGTGAAGTTTAATTAACTTGACATATTTTGTGGTCTTTGTTTTGTGCACGTACTTTGTAGTTGTATCATCCAGTAGTACCGCTAGTTGTATTTGTCGCGTTTATAGAAGTGCAAATGAATGGCTAACGTATTTAACTAACAGATGGTCACCGAAAAGGCCAGACGAATATTAGTTATTAGTCGGCTGTTTATGCAGTACAGATATTCCTCAGAGGTGGCTGTTTAGGTGTTCAGTGACACGCTCAGTTTTGTGTTATTGTTTGTTTGCTTATCTCATTCTCATCGTCTTCTTCTCTCGCCGTTCGTCTTTCTATCTCTGAATACGATCTGATGAAGAAATGCGTTATGTTGATTTTGTTGGATTGATTTGAAGGCTTCGTTTCTTAGGAAGACCGTGGCTGTCGGAATGAAGCGGGCCAACCTCGCGATATGGGACACGGCCGGCCAGGAGATCTTTCATGCACTCGGGCCCATCTACTACAGGTGGCGTTTCTAATATTGCAGTTACTGGTGCGGCACAGCTGGTTGGTTGATGAGTAGCTGTAGACGGGTGAACAACTGTTAACTAGATTGTCTATTAATAGGGCGGACACCGCATTTGTTAGGTGGTAACGTACATGCCATTGCTCTTTAGCTGACACTGTGTCTTTATTTTTCGTTTGGCCTTGCCAAATTTGATTTTGTTGCCAACTAAAAGATGATAAAGAAACGCGCGTCATGTGACGGAAACCTGATGGATTTCGCGGCTAGTGCTAACTACGTAGCACCTGTCGTTGACTAGCTAGGACCAGGTGTCGCACTGCTTCTCCGCGCACAATTCTGAACCAATTTGACTAGACAAAAGTGCACTCTCCAACGATCATGCTATCACAACTATGAATTCCTATCTACTCGGCTATTCAGACAGCTTTACCTGGTTACAAATCAGCTCATTTGCGTTGTAGTCGTTCGAATATTAGTGTGATTACTGGTGTGGTACGACAAGGATAGCATAATAAAGCTAAATTATTTCGTCTTGTGATAACTCTGTTTTCACATCCTATATTTCGCAGAGATTCAAACGGAGCACTTCTTGTGTATGATATTACTGACGAAGACTCGTTTCGGAAGGTGAAGAACTGGGTTCTTGAGCTGAACAAGATGCTCGGCGACCAGGTCAGTTTATCTATGAATTAGATTTAAACTGTGCTTAACGGGTATCTTGAAAGTTTTGCTTTGAGGGACTCAATTAGTAGCTATTTTATGCAATTTAGCATTCGGTATCGAATGTATATCATGTCTATCCAATTTATCGTAGGTCATTTGGGTCAAACCAGCTCATTTTCAAGCAAACTTAACTGACTCCGAAATCACTAAAAATGTAGACACTATTTAAAATACCCTCCTCCCTGGTCTTTGCACCAGAGAGTTGTCACAGGCCTCATGGGTGAACATATAAGAATATTTATAAGTTCAGATAGTGCTTTAGACGTAGGTGTAGCCTGGCTGCTTTAATCGACTTCCTGCTTCATGCATCATCACCATTTTTTTTCTACGGTCTGTATCATTCTTCCCGCACAGGTAGTCCTTGTTCTCGTCGGCAACAAAAGCGACCTGGAAGCATCACGCGCGGTGCCGCTCAGTGAGGCTGAACGATATGCTCGATCAGTTGGCGCGGCTCACTTTCTTACGTCAGCGAAACTTAACAGAGGTGCGAGCACCTGCGATACATATACAGTCCTGCTCTGGTCTCAACACATGGCACATCTGCGGCCTTTTATATACGGCCTTAAGTCGCCGTTTCGCAGATAAACATAACACTGTTATAATTTTAACGATGGAATTGTGAGCGATGTTGTTTTTGAAACAAAACAAAGACTCAAGAGAAAACTTTATTGTGGGTGTGGATGTGCTTATGTGATCTATGTTTCTATTTATCTTCCTACAAAGATTATGTCGACATATTCTTACCGTGTTTCAGTCGCTTTGTGGACATCGTGGGCGAGGGAATAGCTTCTGGACGGACTAACTTTTGTAACATTAAATAAAGTAGTCTTACCGATGTATGCGATATCTTTTTGTGCGCTGCGTATTCGCTTGCTTGTGTCGTCGGCAGGTATCAATGAGGTGTTTCTCTATCTGTGCAACGAGATGCTTGCTCGAAGCATTCGGCAGCAGCAACAGCTCAACTCGCAACCGAAGTCACAGCGTACGCGGTTACGGGTCGAGCCAGAGGAAGGCGTCGATTCGACGTCGAGCAAGTGTTGCTAGACCATAGTGTACAAATATTACCAGGAGCAGACAGAACAGTTGACACGCTAGGAACAGACAGAACAGGCGCTAGGGCAACAAGAAGCCCCCCACAGGCTTTGCTTGGCGACGTTGCACATTCACGTTGCTAGGCGACCACGGGGTTGCTAGGCCGCAAACGCACTCCTGGCGTTGCTAGGCAACACCTTATATTATATTATATATATTACCACTCGGCTAGAATAGGTAGGTTTACTATCTTCCCGAGACAGGAAAGGAAGACAGGTTAACTATACGAGGTAGTTAATTCGTTAGTCACCCGTTCGTCGACTCGTTATGCAAACGCTGACCTGTCTCACCGCCTGTTGCGCAATGAGTATTGTTTGTGAATGTTCTAACCAGATGAGCCACTGGCGAAACTGACCGAAAATGAACGTTGTTGTATTTATTTACTCAAATTGCCGTTACTATGAATGAAAGGCTGACGGCGGCGGCGATGAGGATCGCTTATTGGACGAGAGGGTCATAGATCATGAGAATCTAAGGGCAGCATGCTATTCCACGTGCTGAAGAAGTGTATGAGATGGACATTTCGATAATCTAATGTTAATCAGAAACACCAAACGTGGACACTGGGACGGCTGTACCAGACGGAGACGATGCCCTCTCGCGGACGCCGCGACTCTACTGCGCTCACATGAAGATGATGCCAGAGATCAAAGCATGTTTATTTTCGTTTTCGTTAACGGGGGAACGAGGGCCGCTTTTTATATCGCTCTTAGAAAAATGATGTGTGCTCAATGACCTATATTAGAAGCAGTGTGCAAATCCATAGTCGCAGTCGATAAGGGAGAGCATGTTGATCAAAGGAATCAGCTCATCATGCTGCTGGGTCTGTTTTTTGACTACTAGATATACAGGTGGAGTTGGTTTAGACCTCTGTAGACTGCCAAATGGATCAAGGGGGCGTTTGTGAATATGAGTGCCGCTTACTTGAATAGCTTGCTTGTCGAGTCGTTACTTTGACTTTAATATCAGCTTGAGTATAGCTTGGCAATCCGATATGTACAGCCGGGAACCATTGAGTTGCTTGCAAGCCAAAATGGTCGCCCTTGGCAGTGACGACAGCCTTGCTATATGGCTAATATTGGGAGCTTTCCGTGATGACAGCGAGAGCTATGATAGAGATCTATTTGGTCGATCTTGTTAAGTTTATAAGTTCTAATCCTTGGCAATTTTTCATCACGAAAAAAATTGTTAATCGGTCGATAAGATCGCGTGTGCCTATGTTGGTCTAGTATGAAGAAATGTTGTTGTTTCTGTTATACTTGGTTGCAGCTGTTAGTGTCGAGCAGGTAATTCACATAAGAGTAACTATTTTATTAGCTCTCGCTATGGGGCCCGTAGCGGCGTCTGAGATGTCTAGGAGATGTCGAGAAATCTAACCTAGACATTGTGGGCTTCGCAGCGTTTGCATTCTCAGTACAGCAACGAACACCTATCGACTACTGCCGCATAAGAAGTACAGTATGTGTAGAACAAACCATTCTGATCGATGCTCATTGCTACGCGTCACAGTTCGAGAGTGGAGTACAACGAAGAACCAAACGTAGTTGCCTTAATGCAAGAAAAACTCGCTCTGTACACTCGTTGATGTGATGGCACACGTATTTCCGCATCGTTATAGTTCTGCAATCGCCGTTTTGGATGAGAGTAGCCGTGATCGGACTGCAGGGTCTATCCAGTTTAACGAAACTCTGTATGACAGCAGATCATCAACAGCGGTAGGAGATGCGTTCCTATATTTTTAGCGAAGCGATGCTGCAAGAACCACTCTGCAGATATATATATATATATATATATACATTGCTTTGGCACACTTAGTGAGAACGGAGAATAAAATTCGATAGGATAATATAAATGCAGCTTACGCCGTCTGCGATGAACTGTAATAAGTGGATTTTATAGTGTTAAAGAAAAAAAAATAGATATATTAAATAAAAAGTAATTTTTAACAACTTTATTACAAGATGGGTTATACATTTTCGATACGTGGCTGTCAACAGTAGATTTTTTAAAAAACGTTTGGCTTTTTTGTGCACTTATTGTTGATCATGATGACAACTTCTCCGTGTGGTACTCCAAAAAACTCACTACCGCAACAAGCGCGGCTTGTGAACGCTGATTAAAGTTTCTGGGACTGAGGATATGGGCGATAGATATTTAAAGTTATACGCTTCATGCTTATTGGTTTCATCAAAAGCGGCATATCTTTTAGCTGACGCTTCAAATGTAAGCGCGAACGGACTATGTGTTCAAGTGTTGTCGTGCTTATACAAAAAACGGTCCTCAGCAATCCTGCATACACATTCCTTTGAAGAACGCAATTGCTTGTACCTCTTGGTTCAAATGATGAAGAAGTGCTTTGGGATCAAGATAAGTCAAAATTTAAATGCTCAAGTTGTTTAATTGATTTTGCGATAGACGGAAAAGTGCTAATAATAATTCTAAATCCACCTAGCCGACAATGTCGGTCATGAAAAAAGAGCCGGAGAAACAAAAACAATTATGTTCCCAGCTGATAAAAACCCACCATGGAAGTAGAAGAAAAATAACACAAAACAATCCTAGAAATATTAGTTGTAAATACCTACATTGGACATTAATTATAAGTTTTAGTTGATTTTAATTAGACTTTAATTATGCATTTTAGTTGAAAAGATTCTAATTAGACTTTAATAAGAAGAATACAATTATCAGAACAGGGTCAATGTCAACGTGCCCCTGGCAGTTTTGACATACTACATGATTTCCGTGAAATGCTAATAGAAGGTCAGAACTTTAAAGAAGTCAGCCTCCTATTCCTCACTTCTTGTGTCGGGCTATACTCAGGCAAGCTCGATTTTTTATCCGAAGTCTTATCCGAACCATTCGATTTACTTACTATGGCTAGGGCTGTCGCTTTCCTCCTGGCCTTAATAACTCAGAAATGCCCGGAGTGCACCGGAGTGCACATCTGTATGTTGCTACCAAGAAGCTGAAGGCCGCCTCTTAACCATTGCGCTTGTAAATTGCGCTCGGTGCATCCCCCTTTTTATCAACCCGAATATTATCCGTCGCATAGTTATCAGAAGCTAATCCTCTTCAGATGACAGCTCACCAAGTTGTCCGGGATCAGCGCTCCAGCGCTCGGATCTTTAGCTAGTCTCCAATAAATCTGCACAAGTAGATCCCTTGGTGTCTAGCATCTTATTAGTTAACTACCCGTTCTATCGTTTAGGAACGACTAGATGTGGTTCCGTCAAAATCATGTATTAAAGCTTCCCATCAGAACTATGTAATATAGTTTCGGTACCTAGTTGTAATAAGGAACCGTTTTGTGGCGTTTGTTAAAGATCTCCCTTTATTCCTGTTCAAAATGTTAAACGTGCTCTTGTTGTCCTCATTTTATTTTAGTTGCTGTAATTAGTAGTATGTTGTTATGATGTAATCGTTTAGGTTGCTGTTTTGTTCGTGCAGGAATTGTGTGGATGTTTTATGTTTAGTATTGTTGTTGCTGTTGTCGTGTCGTGTCGTGTGGTTGCTGCTTTTTTGTTTTTAGTTTCATTGTAATTGTGTTGTATGCACCATATTCTCATCTCAGTCATTTAAAAAAAAACCCGCTTCTATCCGTGGCGCTTTTTCCACGTGTGCAAGGCGTAGCTCATTATGTGCCAAATGAGAGTCACTGGCAGAGCGACTGGCATGACGGCCCCGTAGCTTTGAACTTTGCTATTTTTACAGCAATTGCATACACGATCACACAACATGAATGTCCTATGAGCGAGTGTAGAAGCGATCGGGTTCTTGAAATGATTGGAGCAGAGGGTAGGGTAAGTAACGGCAATATACACTGCAGTGAACTCAGTTAAGTGCGAGCGTTGAACGTTTGAAGTTGTGTTGGCCACCTGGCTCAAGGCGTGCCGCTGGTATAGCGTGTCGTCGTGTTTGCCTGCTTTGGCATCGACATGCTCACATCAATCAAGTCATTGTTTGTCGTCTGTCGTTCCAGTGATGGCTAGATTACTGGATTCGGATTTTTGGACCACAATGCCATTACCTAATGCGATTGTTTGACGATCGGTCTCCTATCTTGTCTGTTTTGTGCTATGTCCCCTGCTCATTCGCTGGTTCAACAGCGGATATTAATAATTTAATCTTAATTCCTTATTAATATTCGGTTGATAAATACACTTGAGTACAGGACACAGTACTGTACTCGAGTACGAAGACTCAACTCGGTGTCTCACGACTGATTCAACTTGCTATCGTCGGCATATCGATCTTCTCTTTTTGTGTAAAGTGAATGTGGGGTAGCACCCAATGTGTGTTTTATCGGTATGTATTAAATTGGGCTTGTTTACTATTATTCCACTATTTACGGTCCGTAAATAGTTTAAATTCTTAAGCAATATACTAAAGTAATAATAAGTAATTCTTGATATGGTATTCTGATATATATATATATATATATATATATATATTATAATATCTACAGCGCCTGTTTTATGTCTGAATGCGACGCAAGCCCACACCGAAGACAACCAGTATCAGATGACATGATGAGAATATTAAGTGCACGTGTGCACTGATGGCAGTCGATGCAACTTGAGCTTCGATTGGTCTTTACATCGACCTTTCGTAATGTACCAACGAGAAGTCATATACCTATAGTATATACAGCAATATATTCTAGGTGATAAGATAACGTGAGCGCTTCATGTCTTCGAAACGTAGTAGCAAAGAGCAATTCCAATTATAAGGACGTTATGAATATCTGGCAATCTGGTTGTGCCAACGCCGTGTCATTGCGGATCGTCCAATTTGAAGACAATTGGCAACTGCCAATTCTCGTCCCGCTCAGTAAGGTAGAAGCTGGCCACATGTATAGCATACACGCAGTGTAAGGTTTTTTTGCGAATAGCATCATCACGTCAGCTGACTAAACACAGTGTTTCGTGGAAATGGCGGGCGGACAGAGTGCTAGTTCCTAATTCTCCTGTGTCCAGAAACTCGAAATTTATTTTTATACAGAAACATATCTTGTAGGGTAGGACCACTTCTTGCTGCCTTTTCTCTCGTTCTCCCTCTCCCTCCCTCTTTCCCCATTTCTTTCTATCTATCCGCCGCAATTGCGGGACCGCTTAGGTTTGTTTGCCTATAAAATCTATAAATACAGCAGCGTATGGAAAAACGTTGCCAAACGTTGTCGGTACACTGATATCAGCAGCACCAGCAACAGCAGCAGCAGTCGTTTTTCACTTCGTCTCACTGAAATTCGGTGGGCGCATCTAGTACGGGCTCGGGCTCAGCGGACGTTGGCGGACCCCGATAGCCGTACTTGGCGAGCCGAAGTTCGACCAGGTCCACATCGTCGTCGCTGTCCACCTCTCCGCAAAGGTGGCTCGGCATCTCGACGTATCCGCAACGTCCACCCTGCAGTTGGCCTTCACGGGCCAGCACGCTTCGCGTCACGTAGAAGTGGCCTAAAAGTACGACGCAAACGAACATTAGATTCAGCAGGCCACGCTGCACGCATGCTGTGCCATGTTATACCATGTTGCCATGTTAGCAGCTGCGGTGTATACTCCAAAAGCAACGCGTGCGTGTTTGCGAAAAAGGCCGCAACAGCGTAACAACAGGCAACAACGAAAGCGGGACGACGTCAAGCACAAGATTCGTAAATTATATATATATATATATATATATATAGAGAGAGAGAGAGAGAGAGAGGAGAGAGAGATAATACTTTGGTAAATACACGTATATATTTTTAGGGCAATATGTAACATACATAGTCGAGATTAACGAAGAGGGTTTTCGTGAACCACGGGACGACGGATGTTGACACAAACAATACTGGAGCAAATGTGGTAGATTCAACGCCGCGTTGTGTCCAATGGTTTGGTCCATAGCAGAACTAGCAAAACGCTAGATTGATGGTTGGCTCGAAACATTTTGGTGTAACATAAGCACGTTTACCCAACCCGGGTGCTACTAAAATAAACCAATAATCGAATGTGACATTGACGAAGAATTATTGAGAAATCCTTTAAATAGCGTTTGCGAGTGGTGCTCATGTAACGCAATTGCGTTTTTTTCCATTTTCAAATGTACAATGCATGTAGGTGTACTTTTTTGTATACAATTTGGATCTCATTTGACAGTTTTAGGCAGGAGCCGCATGTTAATGTTTATGGTATTCAAAATTTGTAAAACGAATTTCCACCCTCTGTAGAAAAAAATAAGGTTCGCTCCTTACATAAGCAACGTTTATTCTACGAGGTTCTAGCGCTTGGGACGGCAGCTTTGTATCAGAGTCCGAAACAGTCTCCTTTAGGTCGAAACAGCTACGGTTGTTAATCGATCTGATTCCCATTTTCCCTTAATGCAATAGTTAGTGTTTGAGTTTTGCTTTTTTCAAACTTCGTGAACGAGCTTCGAGCAAAACATTGTTTACTCCTTTCGAGAGTGCTTTGAGGTTTAGTATCCACTTTGCGACTCGAATAGCTATGAAACCTGAAAGTAGTGGTGACACTTCTTCCGCACCCCGATTTTCGTGTTTCATCCAATTTGTATTGTCTGATTGTTATGACGAATGCCGTACCGACCAGTGATGGCAACTGTTAAACTGTACGCTATAGTCGCAATAATAATATTAATAACCACCATCTGTATCGTCGTCGACATCACCCTAACGACAATCGTTTTAAAGAAAAGTGACACTTTTGCGTGCTGCGTGTCTCCCATGGCCGCATACCGGTTTCGACGATCTCTCCGGACCAGTGTTGTCGACATAACCGGACTGCCGGATCGAAGTTGAGCGGCCGACAGGTGCCATCAGACGGAGCGAGTTCGGTCCACCTCCATTTGAAGTCTCTCGTCACAGAAAACACCGAATCGTAGGTGCCTCGTAGCACGAGGTCGATCGCTGCACGATGAAGACCCCCCCCCCCAACACACGCATCCCAAAAACCATCGCACGGAGTGTTACACTCAGTGTGTCTGTAAGAAGGCACTCAAGCTAAACTATTGTGTTACCAGCCGGCAAACGTTCAGATTGAAGTCCACACACACATATATGTATATATATATATATATATATATATGTATATATATATGGGGGAGGAACCCGTGAGTGACCTCGGCCGCAGGATCTTTTAACCGCTCGTCACTTCTTCTAAGGTAGTAAAAATAAGTAATAATAGTACTGTTATATGGATATCTGGGCCATTAGAGAGTGAAGCTTAAGGGGGGAGGTGTGTTTAGTGGGTAGGCGTCTTGGCGGACCAGCATCCTGCCGCTAGGGTCGAGTCGCACACGACTCGAGAGGGAAAACACTCGTAGCAACAGTGCGTAACTACTTCTACAAAGAAGAATATATATATATATATATATATATATATATATATATATATATATATATATATATATATATATATATATATATATATATATATGCATACGTTCTACCCTGCATCTCTCCCTCGGGAGCGTGTCAAGATAATTATAATTGAAAAAGAAATAATGCTAAGGTTCTAAGGCGACGCGCTGTCTCGGTAACTTTGTGGATCGTTTCAGACACGCACGGCAAAGCCCATCCGTCTAAGGGCTCGAACAGGAGTTCCATTTATGGCGTTGTGGCCAGCCAAGACCTAGGCAGGAACTGCACACGGTCCTGAGCTCCGGGTTTGACGCGTGGCTTAATAAGTAAAAACTTTAAAATCGTCGAACAGTTCTCCATGACATTTTCTAATGATGGCTTTGCCCTTTTCAGATAGTCCATTAAAACCATCCTATGATTATTTCAAAACATGCTGGCTATCATTTTCCCGCTAGCGGAACGCTCTTTGCTTCTCCGAAACACTTCACTCCACTTCCACGTATTATTTGAACGGTTGCTTCATTTTAGGAGTGCAGTTTGTAAATACATGTTTCATCAGCAGTAATAACGGTAATTATAAACTCTGGTATCTGGTTAAAGGTAATGCAAGTAACACAAGCCGTACAAAAACGAAAATTATAAGTAAAATTATAAGTTACAATAAATATAATATAACATTAAAAAAAATATATATATATAAGCTATACATTGTAGGCTCATAAAGGGGCTCCGAACAAGCTAGCTACTTAATGGAGTTCGGAAATAACAAGTGCAACTATCTTCTAACAAATTCAATAAAACATCCAAAAACAAAATACAAAAAACAGTTTCCTGCCGAAATAAATAATGTATTTTGACTACGCAGCCGCCCATTTCCCTTAATTACACCACAAAGTGAACCCATCTTAGGCCTGGCATGTCATCTAACGGAGAATATGCCGAAGAGAACAGGACACATCCTATATATATATATCCAAATGGGATATATATATCCAATTGGGATATTAAAGGTCTTATTCATCAATTCAAAGACTTCGTTTGTTTATCACGAACGGCCTCGTTGTGGAGGAACAGGGCCAGAGTAGGTATCCATTAGATCCACACGTCTTAACAGCATACGCGTTTTGCGGAGAGTACAAATCTTTGATACATTGCGATGAAACATTGAACTGAAGGGCCGGTATTCAATGATTGTATTTGTACACATTGTGGGGCGTGTGGTGTGTTGACCAACCACTATCAAGTACTGCTTGGCCCTGCGCTGAATACGCATTCGGTTACCACAGCTGTGGTTGATAGTGAGTGCACTTCACCGACACAAGTCTCTGCAATTATGCAACTAAGTGCTGGTGAATCAACATTAACTGAACGGCTCAGTTCCAGACTATGCAACCGCTGATGATGATGATGATGACAACGACAGCAACAGCATCCAACAATGCTTTGTCGTAACTGTCGTTGTTTCCAGGTATTGGACTGTCATCTGTGTAAGTACAAGCCGTTCGCTCGCTAATAATAGCAGAAGCCGCAGCTCGGCGATCGGCATCGGCCGGAAAGCCACTCGGGCCTTGTCTGGCAAGTGAGTTCGCTGGCAGCCCCAAAAAAGGCCACCTAAAAACTTTGCATCCTGTCCCAAGCCGCTGTCGGTGGCAATGTTTCTGACTATCACATATATATATATATATATATATATGGGAAGCTAACCATAGACCCGGGACGCTGGAGTGCGGCGTTTTTTTGCGAAACCTCGAGAGGGTCTTCCCACACCGGCGACAAAAATAGGCGTAGTATTTATAGTGTTACTTACTTAAAGTTAGTCTGCCTCTATCGCGTCTGATCGCGTGAACTAGATAGTTTATAGCAATACGTATATAGCCGCGTTTTAGACCATTGTTGTTGTCTAAGTATAGTCGTTGGTCTTATGCAATGTATATTGCAGTCGTTGGTCTTATGCAGTGTCTACTCGATAGCCAGTAGATTCTATCGACGCAGGCAGTGTCATACTAGGTAGGGTCAGTTGCCCCTGCCTTTAGTTTGTAAAAGAGAAAAAAATTCAGCCTGTAGGTAGTTGTTTTTTTAAAATCTAGTTGTCCAAGTTGAGCCAAAACTAGAGTGTGACGGCCAGATTTTGACGTTACATGCAGTTAATGCAGAGTAGCAGTTTTGTATTTGTCCTTAACGTGGTACAAGTGTTCCACGTAAAGACTTTCCCGACAATAAGTTAATTAACCAAATTAGATTTTATTATATCAAAACATAAGTGCTCTATAATTTTAGTAGAATGATAAAAGTCGTTGTCCATTAGAATATAGTACTATACCCATAAAATATATGGGCAGATAATTTGCCAAAAACCCAAGACGACAACGGTAAACCTTGATATTAATAATTCCTATTTCCTACCAAATCCGTGTTATTTCCAGGGTATATATAAAAAAACAATTGTACAGATAGCGGACTCGAAATACTTATTCTTCCGTTGCGGTAGTTTGTTTCCCCAGTGTTTCGTAGTTAAATAAACTTAGAATTCCCGCGCTTTAAAAGTCCCAACGGCACGCTTGCTGTTAAGACTTGCTAAAAAGGCAATACATTTGCAGAACAGATTACACAGCTCCTCTATGCTTGCGTTACTGCAGATCATTTGTAAATGCAAGCAATCTGTATACGTGCTTAGCTATAGTCCTTTTGGCTTTGCCGCCGCCACGCCAATTTCTCGTATCGACACCTCTAACATTCCACGATTAGTCTGCTTCTTCCAAAATCCATGCGGTTGTCAGATTACCGGGAATTAGCAAAACTGTTTTCACTACTGGTAATGGTAATTAACAGCATTATGTAACGGCCTACATTGTGAAGCATCGTGTACGAGTTGATCCGTATTCGGGGTATCAGCTGGCATAAATATATATATATATATATATATATATATATATATATATATATATATATATATATATATATATATATATATATATATATATGCGTAGATATTAGGGAAGTATATATATATATATATATATATATATATATGCGTAGATATTAGGGAAGTATCCTTTTCTCGCTCTGGGAGTTCCTACTTTTTCGAAGGAATCACAAAAATGGGAAGTACGGCTAGACTAAGCGTGAAGAGACCCATGCAAAAAACCCATGCGCCGGGAAGTAAAAAGAAACCGTTTTGCTTTTTATGATACTACTTTTTTTTACCTTACGTACCGTATTTTATATATGATTCTGTGCTTAAGGTAAAATAGTATATATATATATATATACGTAAGAAGGCAACTACTTGAAACAGCTTTTGCGATCCTCCTTCTCATGGTCAGCGCCGCCATGGACCAATGTGACAGGCTGAGCTTGTTACTGAAACCAAGACAGCAATCGTACCGGTGCAAACAACCAAAAACTGCTAAACGCCAGAGTTTTGTCTCCGCCCCACCACCACCCCACCCTCCCACCAACTCCCATACAAACTCCTACGTACTCCCACACAAACTCCCACGTACTACCACACAAACTCACACAATCTTGCACCCTCACGCACGCTCAATTGTCAGGTGGCGCAATACGCAACCAGAAACGCCGTACCTTCGTCCAGATAGCCGGGCAGCAGACAGGGCGACGTACACTGGACGAGCGCCACAATATCAAATCGGGCGTCTCGGATGTCGGCGCCGCCTCCTCCGCGTTCCTCGGCCCGCAGGAACTCGTCGACGGCCGCCGCGCTCGACGCGTCGTCCGAGGCGCACGAGTCGCCGCGCGCGAACACGTTCGCGCCCTCGGCGCGCGCTATGGCGGCCGTCTGGTCGTCGTCGGTTGACACCCACACTTCGTCGATGAGCTTGCAGTGCTGCATCGGCCGCAGCACCCAGCTGAGCATTGGCCGGCCGGCGAGCAGCCGGCGATTCTTGAAGCGCATGCCCTTCGAGCCGCCACGTGCCAGCACGAGGCCGACGACGCGATGCTCGCCATCATCGGCGGCCATCGGCGGCGGCGGCGGCGTCGTCGTCGTCGTCGTCGTCGTCGTCGTCGTTGTTGTTGTTGTTGTTGTTGTTGTTGTTGTTGTTGTTGTTGTTGTTGTTGTCGGCGGCAGCAGCGGGGGCGGCGACGACGGTGGGGTTACGTCCGGCCGCCCGTCTGGCTGTACGTGCGTCCGTCCGTGGCGCCCCCCCCCGACCGACAACACACACGCAGACAGATAGACAGAGAAATAGATAGGTAACTACATAGATAGAGAGAGAGAGAGAGAGATAGATTGATTGATTGATAGATAAGTAGATACCACACAAACGACTAGCCAAACTTACGGCACCGGTGCCGTCGCCGGCACCCCCACCACTACACCCCCGGACAGCAGCCGCAAAGAAGGATACGCACGAACGATGCTATTGCTTTTGTTGTTGATGTTGTTGTTGTTGTTGCTGCTGCCGTTATTGTTGCTACTAGTGTTATTGCTATTGTTGTGCTGCTGCTGCTGATTTTGTGTGTATCCACTACAACTTCGCCATGCCTGCTTGATAATTGATGGCTCCTCGAAAACGGCAGCTGGTTGGCCGGGGTCAGCTGGTTACTCTATTCGGTAGAGTTTGGTTAGCGTACTGAAGCCGACCTAAGAGGACCCTGATGACGGCGACGCATCGGCAGCAACAGCAAAGATAACCATCACAACGACGCGTCTATTGAAGCTGAAAACTGCAGAAGGAAACGACGACAACGAAAACGACGAGGATAAGAATGAGGACAATGACGTTGATACTGATGTCGCATGCACGAAGGTGGTCTCCATGAAGGTCTTCACGATATCACCCTTCACTGGTTGTGTTTCGATGACGATAAATCTCGCAGCCACCACGCAGTACGATGGACAACGCCAGCACCCCACGGTAGATGATCAGATGCTCCACATCCGCTTGTAGATCACATGTTTCCTACACTCCCATCAGCTGACCGCTACTCGCAGCCGACGCCAACCTGTGGGCGGCGAACGGACGAACTCCTCATCCTGATGCTCTTCGACAACCCCCCACCTCGAAACCGCGCCCCCCTGATGCTTCCCCAGGGGCGTCCTGTCGTCTCAACGTACGACTCCACGACCGGAAAGACACCTCGATGCGACCGGCCGCTTACACCGCGTCCTCGAGACAACTTCACCATCCGACGGTGTGGCAGATCGCCGCCTCCTACTGATCCTAGTCGATTGCTATTAGACTCACTTGAAGGACGACGCCACCACCACCGCCCGCGTACGTTTTCGATTGTAGCAAGGCTGAGCCGGTCTCGACGCCGTAACTCATTGAGTCGCGGCGATTTGCCGTGACATGTCGCCAGCCCTCAGATGGATGCTCACCACTGAATCGTATGTGCTGCTTGTATTGGCTGTTTCGCCGGCGTCGCCTGAACGAATGATTATGTCGAACGCGATCCACGTCTAACCACCGCACATGCAAACCTATCGTATCGTCGTCGCCTATTCATCGTCGGAATTTCAAAGTCTACCGCAGCAGCTTTGTTGCAACAGCAACCACAACAACAACAATCGGTCACACATCATACATCATCAACGTCGTTTTTCCCGACGTCCTTGTCGTCATCGTCGCTGAACCCGCTCGCTCACCTATACTCGATTCACGGTATTCATAAATGCTCGGAACAACCTCAATGTATGCTCGTCGTGTGTGTGTGTGTGTGTGCGTACTCACTCGATATCCTCTATGTCTATCTCCTTCCGTTTCGATCTCTCTTTCCTGTTCGCTCTCCCCTCTATATATATATAAATATACTGACGTCGGGTTCGGGGAACACAAACACTTACAACCGGGTAGCTTCCCACAAAATAATAAACACGGGTAGAACCTCGCTCGTTCGTTTAGACGGTTGCCGGCTTAACAGCGCACGCACAGCACCCACGGCAGCCACCCGATCAACCGAACAACGCAGCTCACTGAGACACTCTGTGAGTTTCAGGCAGAGAGGGCAAGCCGGCGAGCTGGGGATCGCAGTCGGTCCCCCCGGCGCCACACGTCCCGGCTGCCACACACCGGGTCGACACCACCCACAGGAAGGAACAAACGAGGACGAAAGCGAATCCATGAAGAGAGAGGGACCAGCCGCTAGAGGGCGCCGCCTCGATATGGCACCCCCACCGCCACAGCAGCAGCAGCGGCGGCGGCAAACACACAGACCCCCGGGTGGCCACCCCCGAATGGCCGGCCATTGCAGCCAGAGCCCCGCCAGAGCAGGCGTCGCTCGCAGTGTCTTCCCGACTAAGCCAATTTAGCCCAAAGATGTCGCCGTGTACTTTTTCGATGTGTCTCGGTCTGGTCTAGGTAGGTTTGGGCTGTGGGCCCTCGCTTGCCCTTTCTGGCGGGCAGTCGAGGGGGGGCTAGAGGCTATGGTCGACTGCGACGCCTTGAGAACTGGGGCCAAGACGCAAACGACACGATTTGCCCCCCAACACATCTCCGCTCCGCCGCACCGCACCCCACACGTTTTGTCGTGGTCGTCATTGACGTCCTTTCGGCAGCCTCTGAAACATCTCATTTGTTCCCCTCATCCCGTTCCGTTTCCATTCTGCGCGTAATCTTAGTCGCACGGAGCGAAACTGGCGAATGGGGCTGTCTGTGTCAGAGGCAGTTTGAAACAGAGGCCCAAATTTAACTCCTGCAGTACAGAGCGTCGCTACAGCAAAGAGACAGAATAGTCTTCTTCTTCATTTATCCTGCACGCCGGGCCAACTATATAGCGGCATATTCTGTCTAAAATTCGAATGGAATTTTATATACGTCTGTCTTAGGAAAAAGGACGTCATTTGGGCCTGTCCAGAGAGCTAACAATTGTCCGCACGACATTGTCAGCGGTGCGTTTCGTGCCGAATTCATGTAGATGTTTCGTATTATGCATAATTTAATTTACGGCATACTGAAACATGTCTCGATCGTTTCGGTGCCGCAGTGGCGATAATATCGACCACAGTTCTAAACCTAAATCAGGCTGGATCGTACCTTAAGCCACCACTACGCTTAGCTGCCCCGTGCCAAAAATAGCTATCCAAAACGGTGACAATTCTCGAACACGAGCAAACGGTGTGGTACGAGATGTGCGACAAGATGAGTGGGCGTCGTTATGCGACGTTCAGAAAATGGGCTATTCGACCCGAAACAACTATAAACCATCGACTGCCTGATATGAAAACATTCGTTTCTTCTCCGTTGAACTTTCGTAAAATGGGACGGCGGCAATCATGCAATGGGTTGGACGATAGAACATTTAGAACAAGCAATATTGCAAAGACAAAACTTTCAACTATCGTCACCGACATCATCATATATCTGCAATGTAATTTGTAAAAGGTTTTAAAATACATTTACGTACGACTGAGTAAAAACATTACAGGAATTGGCAAGACTCTTATTTCTTAACTTATGCTCACGCACACACAGTGAGGGAATTAGCCACCCACCGAACGGCAAGTCTCGCAGGCAAGTCTTGGCGCTTGTCCAAAAGGCAATACTCATTGTTTGTTTGTTTGTTTATTGACATTTCTTGTGGATAATTGCACACATTAATTTCAAGCTCCATTAAGCACATACCTTGTTCGGAGCCCCTTTTATGAATAACAATGTATAATTTATATATGCCATTTTCACCTATTTACAATATATTGCAACATGATTGTATTTTTATATCACTTTTAACCAGATACCAAAGTTTCAAGATAATGCTCTTTGAGATCGCATTTGAATTTGAGCAGGGACTTTGTCTGCCTAACGGAGGCCGTTACTTTGTTCCAGTAGGAGGCCCCAATGTTTCTGATTGATAGCCTTGACTGGTTGGAGTTGGCGTGTGACAGAGTAAGCAGGTTTGATGCGTTACCCCTTGTATATATGGGTGTTGCTGATGTTGCCAGACCATATAAGTTTGGATGACCCCCCGATTAAAACCCTACACATAATATATGCACAGCAGTGGCAAAATATATGTATCCGATGACCCTCCAACGTGCGGTATTCTTAACAGCAACATATTAACGATGTACAGGCGGCGAGGAAGTTTCGAAAGCTTTAAACCGTCATGTCCTGCTTGTCGAGTTGCCTATGGGCAGCGACTCTCGTACGCTATTCACCACAAGTTTTCTTCTTCCTGTTTCTTTCTTTACCTTGATGATATGTTGATTGAGGTTTGCAGCCGCGTCCCAGGTCGTTTTGACCGACTTGAGCTTGTGCGTGACTAGCTCTCCCAACGTCTGGGCAAGCCTTGTCTGGTCTTGGCCCTTGCGGCGCATCTCAGGACCGTCTGCTGCGGAGAGTCCACCTTGTCGCAGTACAAGCACTGAGTTGACTCGATCGTTCCCATCCGGTTTAGATACACCTGGAAATTGGCATAACCTGTGAAAACCTGAGCCAGCTTGTTAACGAGACCGTGGTTGAAATACAACTGACTGTTGAGCTTTATTTGAAATGCGTGAGCGGACTCCTAGCTCGGATGCTCCGCCAAGTGTGGTACGTTTTGAAACCACGCCAAGTCTGGTGCGTTCATCAAGTCTCATGCACACTAACATCTCCCTTCTTTACACTTGAAAATAAAATCGATTAATATTGATTCGTTGGCGTGAGAATATTTGTATTGCACTTATAATTATTGATATTTTTCGGTGGTCTTGATCTTCCTTCCGGATGAGACGTCAAGTGCAAGCTTATGACGGCTTGAGAAATGTTTCAGTGGTGGCAGATGATACAATTGTATGGGGTGAAGGACGCACAGTACTCGAAGCAATTGAAGACCACTACAATAACTTGCAGTCCCTATTCCAACGCGCTCGAGAAGTTGGACTACGCTTCAGCAAGGGAAAGCTACGTATGGGTATGCCGCAAGTTAAATTCATGGGTCACATCATAAGCAAAGACGGATTAAAAGTTGACGCTGATAAAATAAAGTAAGCGATCAAAGAGATGACGCCACCAAAGGACGTAAAGGGCATAATGAGATGTTTGGGCTGCGTCAACTATTTGCTCCCATTTATTCCTAACCTCTCTGAGCTATCAGAGCCTCTGAGAAGGTTAACGCAGCAACAGTTCGAATTCAAGTGGCAGAGCCAGCAGCAAGCAGCGTTCGACACGATCAAGAAAAAGCTGACGGAAACACCGACACTCGCATTTTTCGACCAAACCAAACCGACAGTGATACAAACCGACGCGAGCGAATACGGCGCCGGCGGCGTTTTTGTTCAAGACGGGAAGCCAATCGCTTACACCTCCCACTCATTCAGCGCTACCAAAAAAACTATGCCGTGATCGAAAAGGAGTGTCTAGCCATAGCGACGGCATGCAAGAAGTTCGAACACTACATCTACAGGAAGCCGACGGTCACAATACAGACAGACCACAGACCAATAGAAAGTATTTTCGCCAAACCGCTCGACGCATGCCCTAAACGTTTACAACGAATGAAGATTCAATTTAATGAAGTTCGACCTCAGGGTCAAGTATATACCTGGCAAGACGAACCTCGTAGCCGATGTATTAAGGAGACACCCCCTGAAGACTCAGTTCGAACCCGATGACGTGTGGAGAGTGGAACTTGAAAAGATCGATCACAGGTCAACGAATCGGATCTATCTCCGACCCACTGATGCAACAAGTCAAAACCGCAACAGCAAATAGCGCATCAATGCAAATGCTTATCAGAGCGATTCAGGACGGTTGGGTTTTGACTACTTTGTCGATCACCTGGAATTTTACTTGTTTTTGTTCGGTGGCTGATGATGCGACAATTTCAACTGAGCCCATCGTAATCGCCTTGGAGTTATCAGACATTTTCAAGAGAGCGCGATCGTTATGGTCAATTCTCATATTTCCTAACACCTCCTTCAGTCGGAGAACCTCGTCGTTGTGACTCATGACGACGCCACATGTCGAGCCAGTGTCTAAAAGAACGCGCAGCTGCGCCATCTGATCAGCTCCGATATTTAGTGTTGCGAACGATTCCCGTTTAGGCACCTTACCTTACCGATCGTCTCAACGCGGTACGGGTCTCCTGAGTCACAGTCATCATCGTTGTCGTCGTGGGTTGCCTCCTTGTCATCTATTGCGTGAATGTTTTGTATGTTTTTTCTGATGTTGGCCGTTTCGTTGGCTACCTGCTGGCCTTGATCGACACACACGAGCAAAATGATTCAATCTTTGACAGCTTTTGCAGCGCCTTCCGTTGGCTGGACGTGTGGATTCGTGTGGTAGGTGTTGTAGGCCGCACTTTTCACAGTTTGGTGTCTGGCTACTGCTACTGCGGGCAAGCGGGTGTCTATCTACGGATATACGGCGGAGGTCGTCGTTGTCGATTCGTTGTTGCCTGCCGGCTTCCCACGTTGCGAACCGCAGCAACTTGTTCGTGCCGTTCGCCACCGGCGCGATGTCGGTCTCGTTCTATTATTTGCAGCGATCTTTCATTATCCTCGTACGTTTCCAGTGTTCTCAACACGACGTCGATTGTCAGATTTCTGTGATCCTGTTCGCGAAATAATGCTTCCCTGGCCATTCCCAGTCGGGGGCCTAGAATCAGCAGTTTATCGCGCAGCATCGTTGTCTCATCGGTGTATTCGCAGCACCGTTTGACATGCTGCCTCATGCGTTCCCTGAACTATTTTACTGCTTCTTCTTCCCCCTGACAAGCTCGTTCAAACAAGTATCGTTGAAATATCACGTTTCTGTGACACATGAAGCGTTCAGCAAGAGCGGCTGTCAGTGCGACCAGGGCACAGCGATTTTCGCCGGTGGCATCAGCTACGTCTCCAGTAATTTCTGTAACGCCCAGGCTATTAACAAGCGGCCTGTGATAATCTAATAACCGATAGCTGACCTGAACAACGCGAGTCGTTTTCGTGGAGTTTTCTTGTACGCGTCATCTATCAGAGCATAGTCACACCATGCCCGATAGAAGATTGTCCAGTTTTCAGCTTCGTCGCCCTCGCTGCTCAGCGCACATAGCATCGGTCCGCGATTTGTCATCTTTGCCTTTTTCGGTTAGCGTTTACTTAAAACTTGATGTTTGTTGCACTGAGGTTGTCACGAAATATTTCTCTCTGGAAACGTAGATGCACTTTTTTTTCCTTCATTGACTCACTGTCGACTGCGCCATGTTAACGAGACCGTGGTTGAAATACAACCTACTGTTGAGCTTTATTTTAAATGCGTGAGTGGACTCCTAGCTCGCGGATGCTCCGCCAAGTGTGGTACGTTTTGGAATCACGTCAAGTCTGGAGCGTTCATCAAGTCTCATGCACACTAACACAGGTGGTATCTGAGACCACCTCTGGAACGATTCCAAACATCGGCGGATGTTCGGAATGATGTTCCTCACGAGCGCTCCGCTGGTTGTCCGTCCGAAATACTGTCCCACTCTTTCTGCCACCGATCGAGTGTTACCTCGCATTCTTCTGCGAACGCCCTAGCTGGGTCGTCCCAGAGGCGCCGACGTTCGGTTGCCTTTAGGTCCCAGGGCACGGTGTACCCTTGAAGAACTGGGAAACAGTACCGAGCCCTGGGGGGGTAAGTGAGAAGTAGGTTTTTTAGTGGGTAACTCAACAACAACGAGCAGTCCCACACTACCCAAGCGCGTACCATCTGCGCCGTGGGTGTGCGTAATGCATTTTTTCCCCGAACCTCACAAAAAAAAAAAAACCCAGGCCACTGTAAAGACCAGCACGAGCGAGGCCGCCGTACTGATGGCGCGGTACCACCGAATCTGTCATGCCAACTAAACGATTTTAACTAGACAAATGCCGCTTGTTTGAGCAGCACTTGCGCGCCTCGGGACAATGTACAATGAATGGCCTTGATGCTGTGCTGAACTAAGGTAATTAGGTCAAAATGCATTCTACGGTGAGAACTACTACTCTTGAACCAATCCCTAGAGGACGATTCTATGTCTTCCCTGACCCTCTAAATTTTCCTGCCTAAGAAGAAGACTTGCAGTTCTGAAGCACGCACGCACGCACACGTGCA
Source organism: Dermanyssus gallinae (assembly GCA_003439945.1). Lineage (NCBI taxonomy): Eukaryota > Metazoa > Arthropoda > Arachnida > Mesostigmata > Dermanyssidae > Dermanyssus > Dermanyssus gallinae. Next base: position 319,055 of record QVRM01000562.1, on the reverse strand, counting down.
CAAACACGCCGGGGAGAGTACGATTCGTTGGAATGGATTTATGATCCTATGAGATCTGTCGATTATGCTGTCGGTTAAAAGTGCGCGGTCCGACAGTTCGTCCCGGGCATCATCACCACCATAAATGATTGATTGATTTAGTCGCTTGATAAGTGTCTGTAAACATATTACCTTTCTTTCGACCAGAAGAACGCCTTTGACAGGGTAGATCATAGGCGTCTTACTGACAAGATGGAGACGCTACAGATCCATTTACAGACTCGTAAATGGCTTGCCGCTTTTCTGCACAATCGGTAGTTCCGAGTGCGGGGAGCTGCGTCTCTCCTCTGCTGTACACAGTATTTATTTCAGACATAAAATCTTACATTCCGTCGAGTAACAAATACCTCCTGTACGCTGACGACCTAAAAATATACACTCCCTCAGCGCATACTGCGATACAGTCTGCTGTCGACGGCATCTGCCGCTGGTGCATCGACAATGGGATGGAGCTATGCGTTTCGAATTGCCTCGTTTTGAAACATGGCTTCTTCGATCTGGTGTATCAGCTTAACGGGACAATATTGCTCACCGCTAATGTTGCACGGGACCTAGGTGTATTAATGTCAACGGATCTTACATTTTGCATATTTAAGATACCTAGTCAAATCAACATCTAAACTTGTGGACATGCTGTTCCGTTGCTTTATCGTCAAGGACACAAATGTGTATATTCGCCTGTTTAAAACAATTGGGCTATTCAAACTTGTATATTGTTTACCCGTCTGGAGCCCATACTTGTGCAAGCACGTAGGCATGATTGAAGGTGTTCAGAGAAGATTCCTAAAAAGGCTCTGTAGAAGATGTAATACCGAGTCGAGTGCTGTAAACCTTCCGTCGCTCTCGATTTTAGTGAAGAACAACGACGCGCGAGCACTATTGCAACTCGCAAGTGCTGACCTTATCGATCGTTGCTTTTATGTAACAATAAACAATCACAGAATCCAAATACTGTTTTTACCAAAATGTATTGCAAGACTTGAAACAATCAATCGTATGGCCGTCGACTGGCGTATAGCCAGAGAATCGCACAAGGCGGCTTCGTGGGCGTCATCGCCTACCTAGTCTCCTTCCAGCCCTTATTCGGTAAACAAAGGCGCTTTCTATTCTATTCTATATCAGAGGCGCATAACGCTGCAATAACGAGATACTTTTCTTCCGAGTGCCCCGAGCAATCCCCGCTCAATCTCGTGTTAATGATCGTTAAGTACGCTCCCCGAGAGACAACGTGTTCTACATAATTTTGGACAGGACGTTTGAAACTAGACGATCATGACGCACGTGATCATGTTACTAGGAGCTTTCCTTTTGGTTCGCTGGTTTATATCGCTACGCTATATATCGATATTTGCTTGCATTGCAGGATGTGGGGGGATTGACGGAACGAAATGCTTGCCTCCCAGGGGTGCGTTATGTCAATTTGGTATTGATGTACGTTGTCGCTCTTGTTACTACAATAACAACAGGTTATTATTATTATCATTTATTTTACAAGATATCTTTACTTAAAGGCAAGCTTTAAAAATAAGCCATTATGCCGTTACACAGCTACCCAATTATCCACCAAGTCAGTCATACGGCTCTAACCTACCACCACCGTAAAAGGTTTACCAGCAGCTCATCCTTACAATCTACTCGTTTGCACTGATCAGAAAGAAACGTTCAAGCGACTGCTCGAGTTCGAATGAAACATTATACCGTTTGTAGTAAAGTATTTTTAGACCTTTTTGTACAAGAATAGGGAGTGCTGCAAATAAATGTCTCCGACTTGGCACGGAAGGGCATTTTGAGCAATTTAGCTGGCATGCTTTTAAACGCACCAAACAGACTAATGTTGTGGTGGATCAGCATCTGGCTCAGGCGATATTCAGGTTGCTTCATTTGACGTTAATTTATAAATTTAGCAAATCCGGCAAGGACGTGTCGTTGTTAAGCTGGAGAAGAGATGCATATCGAGAATATATCGAGGAACACCTGCCCGCATGAGCGCATATTTGGCTCCGCAAGTCTTACCAATGCGAGCAAGCCAGTAATTAGTTTAGTTCTAAGTAGATCTGCTACACACTTAGCTCTAATAAGATTATTTTTCAGACATATTCTCTCCTAGGATGGACTCATGCGAATTATAAAGAACTATAACGAAACCGCAACGAAAAAGCCACCTATGTAATAATAAACTGCAGTGAGACGCACCTGAGAGGACGTTCCTTTAGAGTTAGCGCTGTCGCTTTACCACAGCTTTCAGAGCTGACTCTCAGCCAAGATTTAACGTCCATGGGACTGCTTTGCGCATTACTTCACAGACGGACCTCATAAATACAAATGTGCAACGGTGGGGCTCGAACCCGCGCATGTGTCTCCCCCGGTCGCGAGGCGCAGACGAATGCACCACGCCACCGGGCTCGACTTTGGTCAATAACAACTGCTCTAACGTTGCGGATCGCACGCATCCCTTGCGGCTGCATACAATTTCTTGAAGATTGTCTACTACGGCAATCGCTAGCGTATAAAAACATGACAAGTTTGACTAAAATGGAGAAGTTAATATAACGTTCTAATGATAATGACCTTAAATGCTTATTGTCGAGAGCCGTAGACTTTCTACCCGTATTCAAAAAGAGTTGCTGAAAGGTGGGCATACTGTGCCACACGGTAGGAACCAGCCCTGCTCAAAAATCAAAACCGTACACGGGCATTAATTAGCCTTACGGAAGAAACATCAAGTCATGGTCATCGCACATGCTATCAATAAAACGCACTTATAAGTAAAATGCTTCTACGTGGTGATAGGTATTTCGCGAAATATGATGAAAGATTCTAAGCAGTCAGCTAGCTTTCACAGCCAAATCCCGTTGGACATTTTAGACAGCAGCAGAAGAAGAAGAAGAAACTTTATGTTCGTGAATTATAATAAATACTAGAACAACTAAATGAAATATACTAGTCTACTACTAATAACCACTAAATGAAGTAAACTAATCTACTACTAAAAAAAAGTCTAGACAGGTATGTACGAAAATAAATGGAGAAACGAAATGGAAAAGTGCGGTGTGGTGGATTGAACATGCTAGAGTACTCATTTCTAGTGGAAAAAGAACCTCGGTGTACCAATAATAGACACTGCAATAATATTAATTATTAATATGCATACCTACCATCATATATTTTAGAATGTTCGCAGTTTGCTACACGTACGCAGGGCGCAACGTCTTTTTCGGCTCGGCCTCTTCCTGAAGCTCTGGTAGCCTGCGCGTGGTGAGTCCTGTTGTCGAGAGCAATGCTATAGTGTTTCTGCATCAAAATTAATTAGAAAAACATTAAACATTGAGCATTGAGGCAGTTCGTATCTACATGTCCGCTACTATTTCAATCGTTGATCATCTACGTGATTTAGAATAGATTTGAAATATGTCGCTTCGCTTCGTCCTCTATCCTATGTTAGGAAGCCTTGCAACTCCCGAAGGCGTAGTAGAAACCGTCCATCAGGACCCCTCAAAGGTCGAGCTTAATGCTAATGCTACCGCTGCTGTACTAAACGCATTATGGTCTGCAAGTGCCGGCCACAGGGAATACGGACCTGTTATAGGCAGAAGTTGACATTCAGGCAATTCGCTGTGAATAATGTGGTCGCGCTAAATTCCACGCTTTTATATTCTTATCCGTAAAAACCTGCGAGCTTGTTTGCCAAGTGTATCCAGTTGTGTTCCTGCTGAACGACTTCATCGTGTCAACTAATGGGCGTTAATCGACTACTTGATATACTGAATAAACAGCACCCTACATTTAATATTTTTATTATTACTGCACTATCAGCCTGATGTTTTATTGAGACACGGTCGAGTAACTTATCTTACCCTATTTGCTGTGGAATGTAATACTGTAATAAAGCCAGAAAGTTGTTTGAGCAGTTCGATCCGGCTATGGCGAACCGTAACGGTAAGCGTTGCAGATTGCTCGAAGTCTGGATGCGCTTCCAGCGGAAACGACAAATGGTTATTATGACGTGATTGAAACTGCAATTTTCATAGTGGGGTATTTTTGGCTTATCAAGCCTATCTACGCATCAAAAACAGGACAAAACGCTTCAATGATATCTTAATTATATTTTATTTTTGTTAACACTTTCTCATTTTTTTCTCTTTGTAATCGCCTATTCGCACACACCCTTATCGTTATATAGTTTTCTTTTACTGAGCCACTACTATAAATATTGGGTATCAGCATACATAAACGGATGTTTTCATTTCCTTTCTGTCTTTCTTTTTTTGCTTTGCTCTGCCGAGACACGTTTTGCGTTCGGCAACACTTTCCTAATTCACATCTTTGTGTTCAGAAGCAACGAGCAAAGAGATTAATTTTACGAACATATTGTGGGACGCAAGCTATTGGCAAAATAAAAACGGCTGAACCAGTATATTTAAATGTGCCCTTTTCTGCGTGGTTCTTCTCTTTCTCTCTCTCTCTCCTCTATCTATAAGTTCTTCTCTTTCTCTCTATGTATCTATATCTCTATCTCTCGCTATAGTGTAAATATTCAACGAACGATGCTAGCGCAAGTGTGTGTCTGCAATTTCTAGACGCGCGCCGTGCTGAGCAATATGCAACTTGTGATGATGACTCGACCGGCCGGGGGTGCGCAACACCCACCTGAACGAACGAACTGTTGTTGGTCGGTCAGACGTACAAATCAGCAGCAGGTAGAAAGCAAACAGAGAGTCGTGTGCTTCTGCTACGGTTATTGTAAGGGCTCGATTCGATTCGATTAGTATTATTATTATTTCTATTTCCGCGGTTGTTTTTTTCTTACACCGCTAGCCAGCCCGGCTGTACGGCTATCCAGCGGCAACACCGACGATGGTAACGCTGCACACGTTGTTGCTGCTGCTGCTGCCGTATCGACTGTGTTAAGCTAACGCAAAAGCAAAAAAAACAATAACTGGTACGAGACACTGGAACGAGGAGCCATTACGACGAGTAGCCGGTAGTTAGGAGGACAGGGTTATGGTGGACAACAGGAAAGAAGATGATAAAGATAAAAAAAAAGACGACCACGACGAAGAACACAAGCACCATGGACAGAAACAAAGTTACAAACTAACTAACGAATATGTTAACCTCAACTCCTCCTATGCTTCTCATGATCAACATACACAACACACGCTCACACAGTCACACTCGTAGCTACGTTTGCTACGAAACGAATAGGTGGGTGAAGCCGGAAACAGCGGCCTCTGAAGCTGCTGGGGTAGCAACAGCAGCAGCAGTGTCAAGGACAACAACAACTGTAGCAGCAGCACAGAATCTAAAGAATCAATAGCCACGGAGAATCAGATTCACCTGCACCACTGCTCCCATGCTAACTTCGCCCGCCAAGCTTGTCCTCCAGATACGTACACTAAATACTACTTCGTTTTCGTCAAACGTCAACAGCGCCTTGTACGCTGGCAATGTTTCGCCTAACTACACTGGTGCGTGCCTGCGCACTTGATTTGATTTAGTAGGGTGTATATATATTTATATATATGGTTGTGTATATGTGTGTGTGTGTGTGGGGGTGTACTTATGTATTTATTTATTTACACACAGAAAAGCAGAAGTCAGAAGTCACAGCGGCAGTCGAAGGAACGGTAAATTGCTGTGATCGGTGATGTTGTTGTTGTTGCTTTCTACCACTAGCCGCTACAGGTCTCCTCTTCATCGTAATCGTAGTTGTATATGTGCATGATCACCACCGTCACGGCCCACAGTCGGATGCGTCTACGCAAACATTTGCCGACGTGTCCAGCTGTCCACTCATTTGCACGTAAACTTGTACACCGAAGGTCACGCCGAAAAATGATGAACAGGACAAAGAAGAAGGCTCATACAAGACACATTGTAACAACAACAGCAGCAGCAACAACAACAACAACAACGACGGCGACAACAACAGCAGCAGCAATATTACGAAAATAATAATAACTATGACCATTATACAAACCAAGGAATAAATGCTCGCATCTCACCACATTCAATCAGTCCATAATAACTGTAAACCGTACCAGTAACTCACTTCATCATGATCAAATGAAATCAAGCGAAAATACAGGCAACTGTTGCGTCCTATTGCTTGTTTTCTAGTTCTTCCCGATAGTTTTACTTCTTACTAGATCGAGATGCAACGAAGAACATTCGATCGAAAGAGAGAAAGAGATAGTCCCCCTTTGTTTGTTAATGTTGCGGCTCATTTTGCTCACGTAAATAACACAGTAGACTGACGTGCGTCTACCATCATCCTCACCATTCGTCGGTATTGTCAACATCATCATCATTATCATCGGGTGCACAGGCACATAGACATATATATATATATATATATATTCAGACACACGCACATATACATGGACGACCAAGAAATAGCAAAACTAACACAGAACACACTTCTGTTCTAACAGCCAGGGTGCGGCGAGCTCCGCGTGTAGTCTCGTCTATCAAGGCGGAAATTCCGACAATGATTGCTGGTCACTTTAAATCGAATGAGTAATCGTCACTATATATATATATATATATAGAATTTCCCCCAAACACGACAAAACCAGACACAATCAACCAGTGACCCGCTGCACTGACAATAATACCATGTGCAATCATAACGATAAAAACAATGTTAGTACGTCTCATAAGTGTTCCCTGCAGACACGGGTTCTGGAAACCGTTCCTCACAGGATCCCCACACCAAACGCCCAAGAGGCTCATAGTGCAAATCTTTCAACGTTCGTCAGCAACACCCACTAACAATGACTATTCACTTCTTTTGCCTGTACAAGTAACTGGGCTCTACTTTCTCTTTTTAGCCTCGCTGCGCTATCATCAATTGGTGAGGATCATTCGAATTTCAGCATGTGACAAATAGGCTGCAACTAGACAAACAATAGCATAGTCACAATCAATCCACTATATAGATCTCGGTAGATCAAAAAGTTTGCGAAAACGCCATTCATCTACGATTTCAGATAGCCCACCTAACTGCAGCGCCGAAGAGGGCCGTCTTTCGCCAAGTAGACACAAAGACATATATCATGCGGATTGATTCCGAATTGTGCTTGGTGCAGGCTGCGTAAGTGTGGTATGCCAGACCCTTCAGTGACAATGGAGCAAAACGAGTATCGTATGGTGATCACACACTTCTCCTGCTTCGAAGTCTTAAGGAAGAAGTGCTTAATCACCACACGGTGCTCGCTTTGTGCTACTATCATTGGAGTGTCTGACATGTCATACTTTTCTAATGATTTGTTTTGGTTTCTTCTAGTGCAGTCGTCAGCTAAGCTTTTTGAAATCGTAGAAAGGCGTTCCTGCAAAACTTCTGATCCGCTGAGTACATGCACACGCTGGCACAAACTGGCTATATATATATATATATATATATATATATATATATATATATATATATATATATATATATATATATATATATAATGAGCGAAACGGGCAATAGCACACTCTATGTTCCTTCCCACACCCTCCCACTGTAGAAGGTAACTAAGCGACGCAGACTCTCCCGAGGCTAGCTCAAGACGCGGCGGCAGAAGTACTGCTAGCAGATCATCACGCCTGCGCAACATAAAAGATCAGGTTTGAGGCAGTGATGACATCGCTGCATATCCTCCCTTCCACGTGCGATTTCAATGGTCGAAGTGCCAACCGTTTAATCTCTACCCCCGCCCTCCTAAAGAGCCAACCCGAAGTCTGAAATCGAGACATGCGTCCGGGCACTAACTTTGTCGTCTACGGCCGTAGGCGATACAGGTCATAGTCAGGACGAGCAGCAAGCAACTCGAATCGAGACGCGGTCGGGGGTGCACAGCTCCAGTAATTCGCTGCTACGTCACTCTATCTGAGCCGATGGTAAGTGGAAGAAGGGTGCTTTTTTGGGTGCGCTCTTATCGCCGATGTGTCTGTCTGTCTACCAGTGCGCTGAGCCGTGCGGCTAGCAAGCCTCTTGAGCTGCGTTGAGGTGCGGAAAATCCGCCAGTGAGAACGTCGGCTCAGACGCGGCAGATGCTTGGACGGACGAGGCCGCGGTCAGGTCATTGGGCCCGCCTCTCTGAACGACAATCGGGCTTGCCTCCACCCAACGCGCGAACTTCTCGGCGACGAGGCAATCCGCCAACGAGACTCGTTGGCCGCCCGGCAACATACCGGTCAACTGAACATACGCCACCTCGCGCTGGTAGCTTACGACGCGAGCAAACAGCGAGCCCTCGGCTTGCATCGACTCCAACAGCGAGCGCACAAAGTCGACAGCGCCGGCCGACCACTGGCCCGAGCCATCAAGCGGCTCGACTCCAGCCACGATCACCTCGACGGCCTGGAATGGCATCTTGTAGAAGTCCTGTCGGATCTGCTTCAGCTGTGACAATGGCACCGTATCGAACCCACCGTAGTCCACGTACTTGATGGTGGCCTGCTCCGGCGACACGACGGACTCAACGAGCACCCGGTAGGCCACGGTGCCTGACGCGCTCTCGTTCACCAGAACGCAAAGGACGCCAGGACAAGCCTTGTCCAGGCCCAACGGTGGTGGACGAATGTGGGCCGCATGTCCGTACGCGGCACTCATACTTTCCTCGAGTTGCCGAAACGACGGAAACAGACAATGCGTCGGCAGCTGCACGAAAAAATAAGCCGCGGTCTCGATGTCGGTGACATTCACCTGGACGTCAGCTCCAACAGGAAGACATAAGCCGGATGTCACCGGCTGAGATGGTCTGATGACCAAATGTGGATATCGCTTCAGGGGAAACCTGTACACACAACAAACAAGCAGAAACAACAATAACGGAACAACCCGTAAGTGGTGTTTGCTGGCCAAGAAGGACTCCGGCTCTCTCAAATATTCATATTTCAAATACTTTGGTCTCCTCGTTCCATTTCACATATTTCTCTTATATATATATATATATATATATATATATATATATATATATATATATATATATATATATATATTATACAATATATACATATATCAAATTCTGCACGACTTACTTCTTGCGCACTTCGTAGATGGCATTTTGGACTTCGTTGAATGAGCCGGTGATGAAGACGGTCTTTAGCCGCTGATCGGTGGCGTGCTCGCGCACCGTAATCGTGGCGCCCGTCGCGTTTTTGATTGCCTTTACCGTGCAGCCCTGCCGGCCGATCAGTCTTCCGCACAGCTCCATCGGCAGTTCGAACTCGTACACTTCTTGCGTGGCGAAAGCCACCGGCCCCGCCGGCCCTGCGGAACCACAGCCACCAGCCGTGCCGTTGACATTGGCGGGTGCGTTGGTGGCGATGCACGAGGCGACCGCTCCTGAAGGTCCGCCAGACAGTGGAGGACAGTCGCTGCCACCTAACATACGGAGAACGCGAGCGTATGTTGTTGATTCGGTCGAGACAGGGCAAATACGGTAAGTGACGAAGCGGATGACATTCACGTCAAGAACAGCAACAACAACATCTACAACACTTGCTTCACTCGCCGACCGCACCACATTGTGGCGTGTTACCGCCGATTGATCATAATTCATAGGCAAACATAATTCGGCAATAGTCGGTCAGACTATTGCCGATACTATACATATATGTATATATATAAATATATACGTAATAGAAATAAGTCATTTACTATACATATATACGAGAAGGCAAATCCGCAAGTCCTAGTACATAGCATTTTGCCGCCAGACCGAAACCACCAAAGTCTTCCAGTAGGTTTTGCTTAGAAGCGCCATTCATCGCTGCAGACAGACCATATTTCGCGCCAATCGGCGGCCTTTATTGTTTGTGTTTGGTTCAAAGAAGTGAAGAACACGGGGTTCAGTGACTTTTAAGGAGCCAAGAATGGAGAAGCATCATGTTCTATATTAAAAACTAAACAAACTCCTAGAGTTTGTTAGGCGAGTTCTGAGAGAAGTTTTATATATACATGTATATAACTTTGAGGGGAGGAGGTTAGTCTCCGGAGTCTTGCCGGTTCGGTCCTAGGGTTTGTTAGACGAGTCCTGTATATATATATATAACTATGGCAATTTTGATAATCAATCATGCTCGAACAACCGAGAACAAGCGCTACCGACCTTTACCCGAATCTGCGCTTGCGTCGCTCCGGTCATCGGCGGCCACCTCTGACCCGTTGCTGTGACATCGTCCACTTAGGTTGCCAGTGCCGCTCGAGCTCTTGTTGTTGTTGTTGCTGCTGCTGCTGCTGCTGTCCCCGGCTCTTTCGTCCGCACGGACACCATTAGCCGAAGCACCTCTCTGCCTGCCGCCGCCCTGTGGAGAGTTGCTGGCACCGCCGTATTGGCTTTTCCGCTTCGAAGCACCAGCACCAGCGGCCGACAGCGTTCGGCCTGTGGCGGCGGCCGAGGACGATGGCAGGCCATCCAGCTCGGCCTTGTCCCGTCGCTCCTTGCCCGTCGCCGTCAGTTGCTCGCTCGCAGCAGCAGCATCGTGGATCTTCGTCTTCTTGGCCTGGCCTTCGGAACCTCGAGCCTTTGGACTATTTCTGTGATCGTTCGAGGAGTTGTTCTGGTTACCACCACTGCTGCTGCTGCTGCTGCTGTTGAAGTTGGTACTGTTGTTGTTGTTGTTGCTGCTGTTGCGTTTGTTGCTGCTAGTTCTGCTGTCGTTGCCACTCGTTACTGACGTATCAGAAGCAGCAGTATGACTGGCTGGATTTCTGCCGATGGTGCTTTTGGTTGACTTCGGGCTGCCTTCGGCGGCGGAATCTTGCTGATCTTGAACGTCACCGCTACTCACCGTCACGCCGTTCTCGACTACGACATGACACGCCTCGGTCCTGCCGCCGTCCTGTGCTGCAGCAACATCGGACGACGATGACGACACCTGCGGATCAGGCACACGCTCTGGAGAAGCAGTTGTCAATGACCCGGACTGGCCTTCCATCCGAGAGGGTGCGGCTTCGGCAGAAGAAGAAGAAGATGAAGGCGACAATCTGGCGTCTTGGCTTCGGGTCTCGGTCACAGAGACGGCTTTCTCGTCAATTGAGGCCACTTTATTCTCGTCACTAGACGAGACTTTATCGTCGCTTGAGGACACTTTGTCGTCACTAGATGAGACTTTATCGTCACCAGAGGCCAGGCTATCGATAGCAATGTCCTGAGCTACGACCAAGTCACCATGATTGTCTGTAGGCTCACCAGGCAGCACCGAGGCCAGCTGTGGGAGAGCCTGAGCCACACAAACGTCCTCATCATTGGCCAGAAGGCTGCCCGCACTCACCACACTGCCACCATTGTCGGGTGATATCTCGTTGTCCACATCAACAAGTTCGTTCGAAAGATCACCCATTGACAACGTCGACGCCTCAACATGCATAGAGGACGAATTTAGTCTGTCGGGAAACGGCGAACTGGCGTAGCAGCAAACAGCACTCAACGACTGAAATACACGACAAGCAACAGTAAGAATAGGCGAGTCTCAATATTGAACGTACTGCTTTAGACTTTATGCTGATTTATGATTTAGACTACCTCGTTCAGTGGTTCAAGAACGAGCGGCGAAAAACTGAACCGTCATCATCGTATGGTTATTGTCACATACGCGCTTGCCCACAGTGCTCAATACGCATCGCGAGGGGATCATGCGTTATCATGGAGTGATTCAAAGAAAAAGTGCTCCTAATTACCTCCTCGATGAGGTCTTGTGCCACGGCAGTCGACTGATCGAAGTCTTCAAGTTGACTGCTGAAGCTGCGAAGAGCCTTGTTGAGCTGAGGCGTGCCTTTAGGACTTCCGATGCCAGAATCCAGGCGGCCTGCATCGTCTGGCCCTGCCTCTGCTGCCGACACAGACATGATAATGTAAGACACATTGTTGTTATTGCCTTATTACTTTGTAGCCTCGCCGTACACGTCCAAGCTTTCCGTGCAGATGTCCAGCGCTGGTCAACGCTTTGATCATTGCCACGTTATTCAAACATCAGATTATCGGTACAAATTCAGATGCGTTTATTTTTGCGCTCTCGCGCCGCGCAGTCGCAGTAGCGCACATTATCTATCCATCTAACTTTTTAAATATAACGTCATTCATCTATTTAATGTAATCAATCATTCACGGTCGGAGCATGACATTTGGGTCCCTCTATCTAACTTACTATAAATAAAACTCCAATAAAAGTATCCATCCAGTTACAGTCTATCTATCTATCTTTCGAACGCACTCACCGGCCTCATTGCTGGCTGCCAGCGAGTGTTCGGTGTCGCCTTCAACCTCGGGCTTCACGGCTGTCGAACAAGGCTGGTCTGGCCCGCCGGTTGGTTGGACATCAACAGAAGACTTCGCGTGGCTAGTCGAAGATTTGTTCGCCTCCAGCACCTCGTCAAGAACGACCGCTTCCTGCTGTTGTTGGTGTTGCTCGCTTTGTAGCTGTTGTTGTTGTTGTTGTTGCTGTTTCTCAAGAAGCTCAGGCATATGCTCCTCGACTTCAACAGCCGCTTGTTGTGAAGTCGATGAGGTATGGTTGTCCTGCTGGCTTTGCTGCAGTTCCTGTTGCTGCTTTTTCTTCTTCTTTGTATTGTTGTTATTATTGTTGTTTTTGCTGCTATTTGCCGAACGCGAATAGGCTCCCTGCATACGAACCGCGAGTACGAGCGCCACAACGACCAAACAGGCGGTGCCTGCGGCCAGAGCAAGCCCCTGGCTGCCCTTCGGCCAACTGCCCATTTTAAGGCTGCTACCACCTCGTGATGATGACTCTGTGCTCCAGTGTGGTGCGTGATAAACGCGCGTGAATCCGACTTTGACTGGGATATTACTATTATTATTATTATTATTATTATGAAGTATTCCTTTTTATAATTTTAAATTATAATTATTCTGTTTTAATTGTATAGTATGATTGTTATTGGCGCGTTTTATTATTCTAATAATAATATTATTATACTGAGAATTGTTTTTGGATTTAGGCGAATATTCGACACTGTCTGCGTTAGTGTCTCGCGACCTCGTGCGAGACAGCTGGCACCGCACTGGCAAAGATGGATCTCAGGCCTTCGTTGAGGGGCGCCCCGAACGCCGGTGGGCAACGTGAGCGAATAACATGAGGCCTTACGCCTCAAGTTGAACGCCCTTTGACAAAGGCGGTAACGCCTTGTTGGAATCCCGCTGAAGCTTCTCTATCTGAAATCCAAGAATACGAAAACAAACACACAGACACGCATACTTATTAGATGTGCTCACAAGTCAGACATTTCGAATATTCGGAAACATTTACTAAACAAAGTATACATCATCAGTATTATTTATTGCACCATTCAACCAAGTAAATACAGGTGAACAGCAACGTCAGTCAATACCCGGCTGCCAACTTAGCAGAAGTACTGTTAATTCCCAGCTGACGTGACACGAGTACTGGTACTTACGCATTCAAATGTAAGCCTTGGTGTCTACAAAAAAAAAAACGCTGTAATTGCGCAATGAACAGATGTTTGGCAAACGTAGTATATATCAAACCAGACAAAATAATGAATTAATAAAATTAATTCATTATTGAAGTACCAGGGGCGTCCTTCAACTCCGACCAGTTTGTGAAACCAGCGTTGCTATACATACGTCAGTACACTCAGAACGTAAAAGTCACATTATACAGCCCATTACCCTGTGACTCTCTACAACCGATACGCGACGACTACCGTATGCTCATTCATATCAAAATCACAAACAACCAAAGCGTCCTATTCTTTCCACGCAGAACATTCGTACGCGCGTCACCATGATCAATCAATCAACCTGCAATAAAGCTCAAATCGATACAGCACAGCAATAATTGCTTACTGATCAACCAAGCCTCGTCGGAGCGAAGCACCCACAGGTAGACACAGACTTCAATTGTTCTCAAGCCTCAGAACAGTAAGCTAACATTAACCCTATCAGCAGTCCACGCGCAGAGCCTTACTGCTGCCGTTGTTGAAGAACAGCGGCGCGCCGCGCTTCGAGAGTAATATGAGAAAAAAATTAATTACTTCTTTCGTTCCTGACACAAATGACACACATTGGCTTTCCGTTTTCATATAGACACGCACGCACACACACACACTGGAAACAAGTGGCAATCTCATACACGTATTATGAGAGCTTATAGAGTGTGTCCTTAGAACGTGGCTTAGACTGCACGTAATTCACCAGCGTCCAGCAACACTGGCGCAGAACACCACAGGACGCAAGCTAGAGATAGATGTCTACTACTAGAAAGCATGCACGAAGGTATGCACCGCCTTCTTCTCCACATAACGTGCAGTGCATGTAGGATATCCATCCGCCGACGCCGACATATATACGAATAAGTTTTGCATATCCACCACATAGAAGTCGAAGCCGATTCTGTAATACGCATTTATTGTTTCATTCCGCAGGTAATGTGTTACCGGCTGTGTGCAATTTAATAGTCACAAGTATTTATATCCTGTGCTATTACGAGATTATATTATGTCCAGTCGTAGCACTACTGCCTTGATCCTCTGCGTGAATATGGGACGTGTGACCAGCATCGAAGCGGCAAGTTTCCACGCTGTACTTCTAATTGTATTTACAGACGCTAACCGCAGAATTCTCGTTCGCCTTCGTTGGCCTTTAAGCACTCGATACAGGCAGAATTCGTTGTTAAGGGTCGCGCCGTTATAGGTTCAGGCCCGGCCAGAAGTCGAAACGCAAATCCAATCTAAGGAACGCAAATCCAATCTAAAAAACGCAAATCCTATCTAAAGAACGCAACTCAAATTCACCAGGAGTTCCTAGTGCCTAAGTACCTTCGGCACTTGGACGCCGCTTCTGCTACGCGGGTCGCCCCGAAAACTCCAGTAAGCACGACCATGGCCGACCATTACCAATCATTCGGAGTGCTTCAAGAGAGTAGGAGAGATAGTAGAGAGTCGGAGAGCGGGGGGGGGGAGATAGATAGCAAAATCATCAGTGAACCTCGCTCTGTGGAACTTACTAGAATGCGTTTGGCAACCGTCTTTACCGCCATTTTTTATTTTGTTAGATATTCTGTTATTGTTGCTCTTGTTGTCGTTGTTGTTCTTGTTGTCGTTGTTGTTCTTGTTGCGATTGTTGTGGCTGCTCTTAACATAGCACCAATATTCAATGGTTGCTGCTGTTGCAACTGCAAATCTATTCCGCAGTAGTTCTGCTGGAAGTTCTTCATTCAATTATCCGTATAGGTTAATGTGGTTGAAGCAAAACTAGCAGGTCTTATGACACGTATACGTTAACTATAGACTGGCTGAGATGTGTGTGGGGGGGGGGGGCATGCGCATTTGAATAGAAATCGAGGCAGATGTATGGTGGTTCTCGTTAGAGGTGTATCACTTGTCGTAGCCGACGTAACAGCACTGCTATAGGGGCGGTCGTTGTAACACGGCCTTAGGTCGATGACCAGTCACCCCCTCCCTCGGACCAGTATTGCCGAGGCTGAAAGCGGCAACGGCCTCCTTTCCTCTGACCAACAACTAATTACTATCTACAACACAGGTTGCTTTTCCCCTCCTTTCCCTTCTTCCTTCCCTACTGCCGGTGCAGGCAGGTACCTAGCTGTGGTGGTCGTACGACGAGAACCGTCATGCGTCCTTACACCACGTGTGCCACCTATCTACTTCCTCATCTAGTCTACGCTGCATTGCAGGTCGACAAATGTTGTCTGATAATGTATTTATGTATGTATATATATATATATATATATATATATATATATATATATATATATATATATACATATATATGTATATATATATATATATATATATATATATATATATACATATATATGTATATATACATATATATATATATACACTGCTCACACGTTTGGACACCTTTCTATAGAAAAGATGTTGAACTGCTTCGGCGGAAAAATTCGTCAGACGAGTCGCATGGCGTTGCAATGTAAGGCTTGGGAGCCTCGTACTCCCAAACGTCGACGAATACCAGACGTGAGTTGACCTAAGAAATAACTAATCCGGAGTACTAACTTTAGAAGCTCTTTCACAGTACTACCAAAATAATATTCGTAGTGGTGTGTCAATAGCTGCACCGGATATTGCTAATGTCGTAGTAGTGAATAGTGCGTTTACATGGAGAGTTTCGCAACGTCCCATGTGTTTAAAGACTACAACGTGATCTCAACACCAATTTTTCAATAAAGGAGACTTTGTATTGTATATTACTTCGTTCTGGGTGTTGTTGTTGTTGCTACTGCTGCTGTCGTTACTACGCAGGCTGTTCCACGAACTAGGAATCCGCCGATAAGCCGGAATCTCGTTATGACAAGATTCCGTGAATGTTGTTAATGTTACTAGTATTTGAAGTAAATATTGAGCAGATAGGATAAACTAGGACGATGTAATAGCGCATGAAGGTAACTAGGTGTATATATATATATATATATATATATATATATATATAATATTTCAGTTGATTAATACCTAGTTACCTTCATTGTGCTATATATAAATATATATATATATATATATATATATATGTGTGTATGTAGGTATACTTCGTTCGTTGCTTCATACGCCAACACATACGTATGAGCGCGGTCTCGGTCGTCCGCCGCCAGCCTGTGTAAATAGAGATAGACAGAGACCACTAGATACCAAGAGCATCCCTGATTAACCAGGCGGCCAAGAAGTGCTGCCGTTGTTTTTGTCGTCGTCGTCGTCTATATAACGGCAAACAGAAAGAGAGAGGAACGCGAGGCAAGCCGACCAGAGACGTGATACTAGCGTACAGAGCACAAGAGAGTATGTATATACTCGTATATATATATATATATATATATATATAGGATGCTCCAAAATTTGTCCAACAACCTTGAAACTTTTATAGCTCAGCATATCTTGTCTTGGAACGAGAAGGAAATTACCGAAAATTGTTGTATCAAGCTCTTTCCTGACACACATCATCACTAAATCTGCGATTGCGAAAGTCCCGGTCATTCGATCGACAAACCAACCATAGCTTTAACAGGATTGGAAGAAAGTTTGCATATGTTAAATTGCCTTCTGCCTTAGCTCAAAGCAGACAGAACAAGCGCTGTATTGAAGATAATCCTCAAGAAATGGGGGAAACCCTTTAAAGTCTTATATTTTGGCGTTGACGCTCAATTACTCATTTTTAGAAGACATTTCCGCCATCTCGATCCATTGGAAAAAAAATCGCCGAGTTGTACTAGAGCTAAAAATAGTTAGGTGAATTTTGGAACCCGCTGTATATATATATATATATATATATATATATACGAGGACGGATCAGCAAGTTCTAGTAGTTTGATTTTTCTTTGAATGTTGAAATCATTAAGGTCTGTCGGTTTGTTTGCTTAGAAAATCAATTCATCTGCTACAAACAGGCTAAATTTCGCGCCAACGTGGTGGCGACGTTTATCGCTAGGTTTGGTTCAACGAAGTAAAGAATCATATGTTTTAAAGTGGTCAAATGTTACAAACTGCTTAAGGCAATCATGCTGGGTCCCAAAACGCTGTGTATATGTGGCACCGTCGATTCCGCGACGGACATGAAGAGATTTCAACGACCCCGTTCGGGAAGGCCTTTGACATCTTTACGCTTCAAAAGTTCATGATATCGTGATCAACACTCGCCGAATTGCTATCAGGCAGATAGCGGAGGAATCGGAGACGTCGTATGGATCCGTTGCAACAGTATTGACCTACATTTTAAACGTTCGAAGCCCGGCAGCGAAAAACGTTCGTTCGAAAAACGTTTTCGAATTTTCAGCAAATGAACGCCTGTCGGGAAATATCCAAAGTGAAAATTCACGCGGTAGCAAATGACCCTGGATGGGATCCCTTCAGAGAGTGATTACAGGAGATACGTCATGAGTAGATGGTTACGAGATCGTACTACCAAAACCCGATTCTCCCAGTGGTTCTTCCAAGAAGAAAGTCGATCGAAAGCCTTCAGACAGAGCAAATCCCACAGCAAGGTTGTTTTGACTGTTTTTTTTTCTTTCGGCTGCAAGGGAATCATTCTCCATGAATGTTTGCCACCTCGTTTTACGGTCAATATGTACTACTACTGCGAATTTTAAGACGACTGCGCGAACACGTCCGACGTAAGAGGTCTGAACTCTGGGCAAATGACTCTTGGATCCTCCATCACTACAACGCACCGGCGCGGACATCGTTAGTGATTTCGAATTAATTAAAGAAAAATTCAATTTCTATATTTCCGTAACCTACCTATTCGTTGGGCATGGCTTCGTGTGACTTTCCAGTCTACCCGAATAAAAAAAAAACATTTGAAACGACAACGTTTCGAGATTATAGAGGAAACGAAGAAAAATTCGCAGGAGCAACCTAACTCAATTGCGAGAGATGCATTTAAAAAATATTTCCAAGACTAAGGAGGCACATGTGCACTTCAGCGTGCGGGAACTATTTCGAACTTTTGAAAGATTAGATAAATATGATTTTTTATAAATAGGTATCTAAACTTTTCGATAAGCCCTCGTGTTTATATATATATATATATATATATATATATATATATCTACTTGTAACCAAAATATTGTATCATAAAGCGCCGCGAATAAACAAATGGATATACATGTAGGAACGGAGTAGCAGCAACATTACCATCTCTTTGCTGCAGAGACTACGTATTTTGCGTGGTTGCACTCTCTCTCCGCTCTTTACCTGCATCTCTCCCTTACTCTCTGCCGCAGGCAGGGACTGTCTCGAAGCGTCAGCAAAACTAAACCACAAACACGAACCCAACAAGAACAACAACAGAAGCAGCAGCAGCAACAACAACAAGAACAGAAGCAGCAACAACAACAACAAGAACAGAAGTAGCAACAACAATAACAATAACACAGTGCTCACGCCGATCGACCCATGGCGATAGCAGCCATAACTGCAGCAGCAGCAGCAACTGTTGCCAACCAGTAGCAACAGCAACAAGAACAACAACGATAACGATAACAACAATCGTAGTACATACAGTCATAACAACAAC